>CABHPQ010174715.1:0-41040 GCA_902168405.1 Peromyscus aztecus
ATATAACCGTTACCAGTCATCTGTGCAACAAATGGTGTTATTTACAATACTTTTAAACTGTAGTTATTTTCTTAAGTCCCTAATCATTTATATGTTTGACATGCTTAGCATAATAATGTCTGTCAGAGAGAAGCCAATCAGTGAATTTCTGTTGAATGGATGATTTAACTGTATAACAAGTTTTGCTTTTGGTATGGAAAAAAAAAAATGACTACAACACACAGGTCCTCATCCAAAGAGCTCACGTTCTAGTGGGGGAAGCAGAAAGCTAGTGCTTCGGTAATACGTGATATGCTGTAAGTCACGTGAATAGATTCTGACATTTAGACTCATTATCATATGGTGAGCAGTTTACCACACGGGTCACATATATTTATTTAGTGAGCAAGACAACTGAATGGCATGGTGCACTGTCGTGGCCATCATCATCAGTTCCATGCTGCAGATGAAGAAACTTGAGTCTTTGAGTGGTCGGTCAGCTGGCTTGCCCAGACCTGGATAAAGTGCTATTCTAATTACAAGTGTCCTGAAGGACAGAGTGAAGGTTGTGTTTGTCCTGGAGAAAAGTTCCTAGACAGAAGAAGCACAAGTTGACCTAGGCTAGGATGATTTCATTCTGTTGCTGTGATAAAACACTCTGACCCACAGTTATTTGGGGTAGGAAAGGGTTTGGTTCAGCCTGCGCTTCCAGGTAACAGGCCATCACTGAGGAGGGAAGGACAGCTGCCTCCTTGAAGGATAGCTGCTCCCTTGCCTGCTTTCTGGCTTGCTGATTGGCTCGTGCTCGGCTGGCTTTCTTACACAGCCTAGAGCCCTCCATCTAGGGATGTTGTTGCTGCCCACAGCGGGCTGGGACCTTCCACACGAATCATCAATCAAGACAATCTCTTACAGACATGGCCACAGGCCAATCTGATCTGGGAAAGCCCCCAGTTGGGACTCTCTCTGTTGACTCTGTGCTGTGTCAAGTTGACAGCTAAAGTGAGCCCAGACAGAGGATGTCTAAATTCAAATCTGGTTGTCTCAGACAGACGTTCTTAGTCACTACATTCCTCTGTTCTCTAGCAAAGAGAAATTGGCTGTGGGTTTTGCAGAAGAAAACCTACTGCTCTGAGGCCCTCAAAGCTATGTAGAGACTTTTCAAACACTGGACATTTAAGATGAGGAGTCTGCTAAGTAAGCCAAAAATATAAATGAAGGGGGGTTTTCATGGTCCTTTCAGGGGTGTGGACATTAATTTCTGCGTGATGGAAGACACAGATATGAGCAGATTCTGGATTTTAGCCCTTACGAGTATGGTCCTTGGTATTTCTCCCAGGGGCTTTGAGCCAGTCTCGTATTCACTCCCATTTTGTCCCCACGTCATCCTTAATCTCACTTGTCCCGGGAACTCAGCGCAGATCAGCTCTAGGTTACATGCTTTTCTAGATTACACCACCTCTGGTCACTGAGGCATACTATTGAACCAATGAAGAGAGCTTGCCCAGCTGCTAGACCAGAGTGTTCTTGCTGCTCCAGCCCTCCCCAGGGGACCAGCCTGATCATCTAGAGATGGGGACCTCCAACACTGCCACTCTCAACACTCTCCTTGCCTTCATCAAACCAGCAATGACTAGCAAAAGCCTCGAGTGATTTATTTAGTAGGAACTATGTTTTTAAATCCTCACATTTTCATTCTCTTTAAACAATTCGGGTGGGTGGTGGTATTTGGTTGGTTGGTTTTCCTGAAATAGTGTCTCATGAGCTCAAGACTGGCCTCAAACTCACATGTAGCTGAGGATGATCTTGAACTCCTGATCCTCTGGCCTGGGATTATAGTCATACCTAGATCTTAAATGGCATTTATTTTACTCTGAATATTATTTGCTATTTCACACTTGGGAAAACTCTTGTGTTTTCTTCTTGTATTTTTATCTGCTTTGTGGAACAAAGTTATATTCCTCAAAAGAGGAAAAGGGGTCAGTAGCCAATGGATCAGGAAAGATTATGTTATAAAAATAGATGAGCTTAGATGTCCATCAATAGATGCATAGAATACAGAAAATGTTGCCTATATTCATGATAGAGTTTTATTACACTGTACAGATGAATGAAATTATGTCAGTTTCAAGACAATGGATGAAACTAGACCATCAGATAAGCGTATGATAAGAAAGTAGAAATGGGAATGTTTGAGAAGAGAAGGGGGTTAGTGGAAGGAAAGGTGGGAGAGAAGAGGGTAAAGGATGGCTGAAGCTGTGATACGTTTGAATGAATATATTATGAAACTCATTAATTGTTTAATTAACACATACTAATACAATTTTTAAAGGTGAATTTTACAATTGCTTTTCCCATAAAGATTTTGCTGTCATGGGATAACTCTCTGATGGCCGGCTTGTCACACTGAGTTCTGCAATATCAGTAATTTGCAATAAAAAATTTCACTTATTCATACTTGGTGGTTGCATGGTCCTTTAATTTCAAGGTTGTCTGGTTTGTCAGTAATCATTTGGAGTTCAGATGACTTGTTAATATGTATCAAATAAACATTCTCTTTCTCAATCTTATAAACTGAATAACAATATCGAAACTAATTCAGGGCCCTTTAATTTTTTTAAGAGAAAAGATTTTTTCAGTTTAAACCAAGTGCTTTACGTGAACTCGTTTTTTTAAATAGCTGTAGACGGATTGCACATGTTCCTATTCATTCATTATAACACAACCTTTTGTGAGCTTCCACTTGGCCATTTTCAGTAACAGAACCAAAGTTACCCATTTGTGTAAAAGGAACAAAAACTATATTGGAAAATTACTGTGCTTTTCAATTCCATGGCCCAATGAGTCTGAATTCTCTGGAATTAACCTACAGAATTATATTATAAAGGTAATTAAGCAGTGGATTATTATTATTAATTACTTCCCAATAAGTCCCAGTAACAAGAAAATAATTAAAGTGTGTATTTCCCTGTCCTGTTCCACAGTGCCTGCTGTGTACACACACAGTTCATCTGCTGCCTCGTGTGTAACATGTTCACAGTGCTCTTCTCCTCTCAGACAGCAGTTTAAGCAAGTGAGGAACAGAGGAGTATAAGATCAAGGGGGAGCAAAAGACACTCATACCAATCTTTGGAACAGAATGGAATTGGGCCAGTCCAGAGGGGAGGCAGGTAGAGCTGTGAACTGTGGACCTGGTGCAGTCTAGATCCCGTGTGGAATCATGGGAGGTGGGAGTGGACAGAGCCGATGACAAAACCTCAGAGGAAAAACAAGAGGAAGGAGAGCTTGGGAATAACTTGTCTCAGGCAGTAGACTTACACATAATTTCTGTTACCAACACAAACACACAGTAGCTGCTGAGAGATTTGGGGTTGAGATCAGGCTCCGGACTTACAATGTGACTTTGAACAATGTGTTTAATCTCCATGAGTTCAGCAGACTCAGCTGCAAAATGACCCTAACATTGCCTACCCAGTAGGGTTACAGCAAGGCTTGTCTAATACAACAGTGGGGGAAGCAATGCCTGGAAAATCATCCTAGTTGCTGTCTTATTATTGACGTGTATTTTTCCTCTTAAGTCTCTGTGTGTACATCTCTGTGTTTTCATTTGTGTATAAATGTTCATGTGTTTGAGTGTGGTGCTTGTGTGCCACAATGCACATGTAGAAGTTAAGAGACAACATCAGATGTTTGTCCTGGCCCTCTACCTTGTTTGAGACAGTCTCTTATATTCACTGCTGCTTGTGACAGATGAGCTGGCCCATAAGCATCCTGAGGTTCTCCTGTCTCTTGTCTCCCATCTTATTATAGGAACACTAGGATTACAGATGTGCCCTACTTTATGTAGGTTCTGTCATCTGAACTCAGGTCCTTGTGATTGCAAAGCAAGTGCTCTGCGTATTGAGCCATCTCTTTAGCCCTCCATATGTAATTTTCAATTACCCACCGACCCCCAGTTAGTTAGTGGTCACCAGATTTGACCCTCATGAATTTTACTACCAAGATACCCAAGAAATAGATTTTTATTAGTCCAACACTAATTTGAAGCAAATAGGTGTATTTTAAATATTTTATTAAGCATCACTCATTGACAATGTCAGTGGTTACACTGACATGTAGTAAATGAAAAGATGCCAGAATTTGAAACCAGATCAACCTCATATCCTAGGTCCATGACTCACCGAGAACATAGTTTGTTGAATCTGGAGAGTCTACTGTAGTTTGGATCTGGAGTGTCCTCCACAAGCCCATATGTTAAAGGTTGATTCCCAGCCAATGGCACTGTTGGGAGGTGATGGGAAGTTAAATATTTGTGGGAGTGGGTTCCCTTGAAGGAGATATTGGAACCTCAGCTCCTTCCTTTCTCTCTCTCTTATTTCCTGGCTGCTGTGAAGTCAACAGGCTTCCTTGGCCACCCTCTTCCACTGTGCCACACAATGCAACCACAAGCCCAAAGCAAGCAGCCATAAACTGAAACCGTAAGCCAAGATAAATCTTTCCTCTTTGTAAGCTGATTATCTCAGGCATTTTCTCACACTAGTGGAAAACTGGCTCAGTTAAGCCAGAGAGAGAATCAAAATAGGTAAGAGTATGCAGAACTGTGGGGCATTTACCCACCAACCCCACAGCTTCCCAGAGTTTTCTTGAGTGTGAGCAGCAGGAAATATTAGATAGAAGGATTTATTGCGGAGAATCTTGCGGAGATAAACAGATAGAAAATAAATGATAGCCTCGAGAGGGCCTGGAACCTATTCCAAAAGCCCCGACTGTCTCTGCCCCAGGGTATTTATAGAGACGCCAAGGGGTAGAACAAAAGACCTCCTCCCCCAGTACAGCCAAGTGCAGACCATCTCAGACACCTGCACTCAGGCCCGTGGTCCTAATCATCCTCTATGCGGACCTGCTGGGTAAAGCCACAAGGAACCCGAGAACGGGCTCCCACGCAGAACAAAGCGTTAGGAGTGGATCCGATCAAAAAACATTGTCTACACATAGGAAGTTCATGAAGGGTAAGTTAAAATATATTTAGAAGAAGCAAGCAAAACAGAATACGCATACACTCTCAAATGAAGTGGTCACAGACATCCCAGTAGAAGCTTGAGTGAAGACTGGGAAGGCTGAGGGGTTTATTCTCGCCCCTCCAGCCTCTCTGTGCTTTATTTTATTGGTAATGAAGCTAAGGTCAGGGGTTAGTGGCTCAGAGACACAGACCTCAGGCTCCCTGGCATCTGGATCATTCATCTCTCCTGAGTTAGACATTGTGTATAGAGGACCATTTTGATTCCAAAGCCATACTTAAAAAAAACTAATTATGAATTTAATGTTTAAATTAATAATTGCTTGAACTCAGTACAATAACTAATCTGAAATCCATGGTCTAGCCCATGTTTTAGAAGCTTGAGTCAAAACCCAATGGTGTTTTGCAAAATATTTTGAAATATGGTCAGTGGCATCTTTCATAGTCTTATCCACCATTTCTTTCCCCTTGAAATGTGTTTTTCTGGACCCTGGGAGGGATTTATAGCAACAAATGTCCACGAGGGAAACACTGCTCTTCTAAACAGCGGGCCTGCTCTGTGTGCACCAGGTTCACTGCCGTCAGCTAAATCACCGCAGCTTCCAATCGCTCGGAGGTTACTGACGGTAGGGAAGAATGGATGTCATCTTCAGTTTTCTGGGGCTTCTCAGTGATCCTAGGTCCTCCCTACACAGATGTTCCTGTCATCCTCAGCCATCATTTTAAAATGTTTGAACCTGGGCAATTCTGTTTAGGCTGCATTCATTGTGCTGGGCAAGTCAGGTTCACCAGTGGTCCAGCCTCTGAACCTGTCCACAATCTCATGTCATTTCCTGCTTAGCCTAGGTCATAGCATACAGTATCTCTGTGCCAGACTCTCTGAGGGACAGTGCATGGCAGTAAGTCACAGGGGATCAGCTTCTCTCTGTCCCTTCTGATTCCCAATCGGCCTTTTCCTATTTCCTCTGGCCCTCAACTCTAGAAATCTACATTGTCTTCATGGTTGGTCTAGTTTGATGGGTTTGCCTTGCCTTGTGGTATCCCGCTCCTGTTTTGGTTAAAAAACAAACGATGGAAAACTGCCAGTTAAGAGCACTAAGTTTGAATAGCTGTGTGGAGGTCTGCCTGTGATTTTAATATGTCCTGGCCTGCATCTCAGCATTTTATTCTTTGCTCTTCCTTTCTCTCAGTCTGGGACTCTAAAATTCACTTAGCAGTTATAGGGTAAACAGTTACACTATTGTTTGTATCTTACAGATGGAAATGTTGGGATCCTAAGTTTGTAGCCAACTATACTGTATCCCAGAGACAAAGGTGGGACCACAGCCCAGAGCTCCTGAAAGTCGCCCTCAAAGGATTGTGCTGCTTATCTGTCGACTCCTCCCCTTCCCTGTTTTCTTCTTAGGTAAGTCCTGTTTTTTTTTACTGAATCGTGAAATGAGTGAATGAATTATGGGGCAAAGCTATATTTGTAGAAAGTGGCTTCTGTAATTTTTCCCTGAGCTCAGGGAACAAAACGTCTAAGTTGAACCATGCAGTTTTCCCATACGCATTTCTTCTGAGATGCAGCTGTATATTGCTTTATCTGTTATTTATTGGCCGTGTAGACAGTAGTGTGAGCAGATGTGCTATTTTTCAAGATGCGTATCGTGTTCATTGATGTTGACATGCCTGTCTTTGTGTTCAGACTCTGGCTTGAAGCCATTGTAACCACTACAGATTAAGGAAATATCCAAAGACCATGCTTTCTTTGTCCAGTTGATCTTCATGGATGGCCTCGGCTATCTAGATGAGAAATTGCCCTAGTGACGTTCCAGCTATAGCCAGATTCATTCAGCCTAAGTTTTCACCATAAATCCACCAGTTCAATATATTGGACCCAGAGAAAGATAGCAAAGAGAATCAATCTTACCATGGTACCATTTTTATTTAACTTGGTTCTTGGTTTAGTGTTCATCTTAGTTACTTTTGCATAATGGTGCCCAACTCCCCGAGAGAACAACTTAGAGGAGGAGGAGTTTGGGGGTTCACAGTTTCAGAGGGTTTATTCCCTGGTCATTTAGCTTTGTGCACTTGTTCAGAGCATCACAGCAGCAGGATGGATGGCAGGAGACACATGGTCATTTCACAGAGGACAGAAAGAGAAAAAGGAGAAAGAGCCGGGGACAAGACTCCCCAAAACCCTGGCCCCAGTAACCTATTTCCTTTAGGCAGGCCCCACCTCCTGAGGCTTCCCTAACCTCCCCAAACAGCGCCACCTGCTGGGAGCCGAGGGTTCCAAACAATAGCCTGTGGGGGACCTTCCATGTTGAAACCCAGACCAAAATATCCAGACACCTCGTAGAGCCAGCACACCTGAGAGAAGGCAGGACCTGGGTATGAAGTTTTGAGAATCGTGGGGAGGAAGCTGTTAACCTGCCCTTCAGCAACTGCAGAAGCAAGAACTTACAGTTTCCAGGTCATTATCAGCTCTGAGATAGGAAGTTCCCTGGGTCATGAGGCTTAGAAAACAGTGTCTGAAAGGAGGGAACCAGAGTCCGCTTCAACTCATCTGAGCAACTGCCTGGCTGGCGGACTTGATCAGAAGGAAGCCACGTGAACACTGGACTCTGAGTACTGAAGCCTAGAGTGGCTGGTTCCGTTCACTCCACCAGAAGCCGCCAGACCCCAGCAATGGAGTCAAGAGGCTTCTTCACCCCTGTGATTTACTCTGATTTCCTTTGTACACATATGGACTCTATTTTCTCCTGTCTTTATAAATATTGTTGTGACTGCCTCTGCCAAGCTACCTTTCTCACCCCAGGGGAAAGCCAAAGACCAGACACCCCTACCCTCCCTCCCACCCCCTTCCTATTCGACAGAACTGCAAGGGGTGGGAGCAATTTGGCCAGTCAAAGTGATGTGTGTATTTGAGTGTTTAAAGAGCCAGGCTAAGCTCAGAGTCAGGGGCCTTCCATAAATAACCGGTGTCCCTCTCTGTGTGTGGCTGGGATGGAATGCCTTTCTCTTTAGAGTTGTACAAGTATCAAAGATCAAAGAGTCAACGGTTTCTGGATGTGCTGCTCATTGCAAAGCCCCTGTTCTCTGTGGGAGGATTCTGGCAAAGGCACCAGTCTTTCTCTCTGGGGACTATTTGCTGGTGGTTGGGGTTGGAGGGGGCTCAAAGAACTTACAACGACTTTAAGGGACTTTTTGAATAATACAGATGAAAATTCACTTTCGAAGGCAAGTGAAAACTGGCATCTTTGGGGGTATGGAATGTGGTAGGAGGGAGAAGGAAGTAAAGAAATTGACCCATTACCACATGGAATGTGGTTCAAGACTAACCGGAGGTGGAAGAGTAACCTGTGTAATTTACTTACCAGTGAGTAGGCATTAGAGGCGGCCTTTGATAAGCAGAGCAGAACATGTACGGGGATTTGGTTTTTTAACCCCAAACTAGTTAATGGCCTTGAAAAACAGGCTTTGAACTAGTTTGCTAGGTTATGGGGGAAAAAAGTGTGCTTCAAATCTCAGGATTGTAGACAATCACAGTGCACAAAATAATAGTTACTCTCTATCCCTTGTCTGCTGTGTGCCACGTCCAGTCCCATGGCATCTTTAATCCTCACAGCTGTGCACAAGGGGGACTTGTTATCCTGTCTTACACATAGGATGATGGGCTCCACGCAGTCGAAATGCTTGACTCAAGGTCACACTGTTCTTAAATACAAAGTCCAGTATTTGAACAGAGCTCTGGAATGGAGAAGATGTGACTACCACTTAGCCTGTGTTTAATCCTTCTGGCTTCTGCTGCAGTTTCTGGCCTGTGTTATGGAAGCTGATGGAACACTTTTGCCTTCTGAGCTTGCTGCAGCAGCCTGTGATTGCTGTGGTTCAGGCTGAACTAGATGGTCCTAAGTCCAATAATCCTGGCTTCTCTTGTACTAGCTCACATGGGCATGCTGTGGCTTATAAAACTGCTTCATACCACAGGCAGGTTTTCCAGTGGAAAATGTGTCCTAAACATTGTGATAAAGAAACCATGTTAGGGGGACTGGAGAGATGCCTCAGTGGTTAAAAGAACTGGCTACTATTCCAAGGGACTCAAGTTCGATTTCTAGCACCTATATGGCAGCTCATAACCATCTCTAACTCTGATCCTAGGGAATCTGATGCCATCTTCTGGCTTCTATGGGCACCAGGTATGCACCCAGAGCACAGATATATGTGCAGGCAAACATTCATTCACATAAAATGAATTTTAAATTTAAATAAAGAAAGCATGTTAAGGTAAATACTTGACAAGACTATTATATCTGAAAGGACCCTTGTCAGACTCTGTGGAATTCGTGTGCAACATGTAAAGTCCTTTCATTGAACACTCAAAACACTGAACATGTATACCTGCGTGGGTGGCCTGTTCCTGTGGCCATCTTGGGCAGTCAGACCTAGTCACTCACACCCTGTACAGCACAGTACATAAGCGGGTATTTCATCTGCTGTTCTTTGCATGGAGTTAGAAACCAATGTCTGTGAGTGACTCCGCAATGGCGGCCAAAACACCATTTCCCAAACTGTATTATGTTAATGAGAATCACGTCTTAGCTCCCCATTCCTTACAGTATCTTCACTTTAGTAAAAAACCTGAATGGCATGAGCCTTTCACAGAAAACAAGCAGTTCTGTATAAAGGATGTAGTGATTAGAGTCAGTACCAGGTCAATGGATGTGTGGTCCCCAGAGCTTGTCGTAGATAAGACTTGAATCCAAAGGATGTCATGAGACCAAATGTTTAAGATGATCGGAAAACCACAGCCACCTAAAAATGTCACCTTCTTTTGGCCCTTAACCCCCCTCCATGTTCCTTTTTTTTTTTAAGTTTGTAAAGGTCAGAAATAGAAGCAGAGAGGCAGTAGATTCTCCCTTTTTATATACTGATTTAATAGCAATTGAGAGCATCATCAAAATCCTGTGGATCTTCCGCCTCCAAATCTTCTCAAAAGGTTTCACACATGCAGTGTAAGGAAATGTGAGTCAGCCTTCCCTTCTCCTAACTTTAAGCTTCGAAGAAATCATCTGCCAGGTGCTGCATATGTTCTCAGCTCCGTGACAGGAAGAAAACACATTTGCTGAAAAGCAATGGAAACTTTAAAAACCAGTTGCACTTTGCTAACTTCTCTTCTTCTCTGTCTGGTGCCTGGAAGATGTTTCTGGCCCTGAATGAGTACTCTCCCAGGGGTAGCCACTCCAAGTGGTGATGGAGGGGGTGCATGGGACATGCTGACCGACCAATAGGTAAGATTCGGATACAGAAATAATGAAGCCGTATAAGCAACCACTTCTTAAAGGTAAAGCCCAGAGGTTCTAGTTTTATTTGCTTCAGGAAGGCCTGTAATTTCCCCTGCAATTAGAAACTGGTGTGCAGCTGTGGAGACATGGCCCTCTAGTAGAGTGAGCTATTTGGCAAAGGAACGGGGCCAGGTAGAGAAGAATAACAAAACCAGAAATTGTAGTGTTGCCCTTAGATGCATAACTTCATGCAATAGATGAGATCTCTGGAATGTTACAAGGCTGTTTTCATCCGGAAAATTGTCTTCCGCAAAGCATCAAGAGTCACCTTGTGTCCTAGGGATAGACTGCTGGGAGGTACTGTTTACTCCATGTTAACATTGCAGAAACAAGATTCAAACAAGGTGTGTGTCTCTCTTGAAGCAAAAGAAATCACTTATAGGATGGGCGAGATGCAGCTCGACGTGGTGGTGTGCTGAGGAGTGAGTGGTACTCAACTCTCCCCATGACGTTTTGTGCGCCTTCACCTCTTGATCGTGGAGTTCTGCTCTTCAGTGGTGGCTGTTTGGTTGTCACATTGGATTGTCAATTTGGATGTTTTTGTTCATTAAATGTTGTAAGCAAAGTTGATATGATAAAAAGCTGTGGTAGACTCAGCTACAAAACAGAAGCTTTTCTAACCCACTATTCCCTACCCACCCATCCAATAACATCTGTTTCCGGTAGGTTTTCTTTCTTCAAATATCCAATAGTATAATGCCACGCTCAGGGGGAATTGATGGTGACATTTAATTTGTCCAAAGAGTTGAGAGAGAGAGAGAGAGAGAGAGAGAGAGAGAGAGAGAGAGAGAGAGATTGAGATTTAACATTTAACAGAACCAAAAGTCAACCTGAAAACCACTTTGAAAGCTGATTTCCATTTCTTGATCTCACAAAGACCTAAGGTATGTCTACAGAAGGTGTGTCGGTCACACTCTACCGTGAGTCCTTGTCAAATGAGTTGTGTTGACTCACTGAGAATATTTCAGGACCCTCTGTCATGGAGGACTTGAACATGCAAGTTTTAAAGTCTCTCTCTCTCTCTCTCTCTCTCTCTCTCTCTCTCTCTCTCTCACACACACACACACACACACACACACACACACACACACACACAGAGTCACTATATAAAGCCCAAAGAGAAAAGCAAACCCAATAAACCTCAGAATTTGGCTCTGTGTCAAACCTTACAAGTTGAAATCCCAGGTTGTTCCTCCAGAGGCGCCCGACAGCCACATCTCCAACCCTGTTCACATTAGCCACAGCCCTGCCCTGATCCTGCTGGAACAGCCCACAAGCAAATGCCAAACAAGTACCTTTTTGCATAAAACTAAGGTACAGAATAAAGGGAAGGCAAGGGGGGAGGAATTCCCTAGTCCCAGAAAACCACACTGTTTGATGGTAAGATAGAAGTCTCTCCCTCTAGGATTACTGGGTAAAACTCTCCCTTGTGCCTTTGAATGAGGGATTTCCCCTGAACACAATGCTGATGACCTAAGTTTAGTTGCAGCCCTGGAGACCAGTGATTAAATAAAAGCCAGGGCTTTCAAGGGAAGCTGGGCTGTAATGCCTAGTATGATAAACTGTAATTCAGAAACATCCTGTAGAGACAAGAAAAGTCAAGGTTTTAAATAGAGCTTTAACAAAAGTTCAGTGTCTTCTGGATTAAGCTGGAACATACTAAAAAAAAATAAAAATAAAAAAAAAAACCACAACTTTTTTGATTACCGATTACATCCTTACCCCATAATATTTTTATTATTTAAATAATATTGATATTCATTATCTTTGGATTCTCCATTTACAAATTCACATTCTCATTAAAATATGTACATATACAGTCTCCAAGTCAGTAGTAATGATGCTTTTGCAGACATTCGAAAGCGAGCACAGGGCTGCAGTCAATTTGAATTACACAAAGCACACTATAAACACATATTCTTTTCATGGTCCATGTAGTCCCATGCTTTTTCTTTTGTTTTTTTTTTCTGTATTTTTCTATATATTTTGATGTTTTCATAATGTAAAAACGGAGCCCAAGGGGCTCAACGGGCCCAGGTGTACCTGTGTGAAAGGGGACAGTGACAGGTCCTATGGAGAAAGCATATGGGTTTGTTGAGGTTTGTTGAGGCATAAATTGCAGTGCTTTTAGGTATGAGGTCAAAGTTAATGAATCAACTACACATAGTAAGTAAGGGATCGTTAAAGAGAAATAGACACCATATTATGTATTGATTAGTAGTCAAAAATACCACCCAACACTTTTAAGAACTGTATCTCTTCTTAGGGCAATCATTCAAGATTCACTAATTCAGTCTTCCTATTCCTGATACAAAACATAACTTTGGTGGCTAATGAAAACGTACTGTGTTTGTCTAACAGCTCTGTGCTGTTTGGTTATCTCCAGGATATTTCTAGATAGTTTTCACCCATGCTCTGACATGCAACTTAGAAACAACCTGCTTCGCTGAGGACCAGGTTTTAAATAATGAGATGGTAGGTGGCCTGGATCTGAATCACATGGGTCTTAGACAAAAGGCAGAGAAAGGAGGATGTTCTCGAAGATAGAAAGAGAAGGTAGAAAGAGAAGGCTCCCGTAAGCCCTGAGCGAGCTGCCGTGTGGGATGGAAGATAGAGCTATGGGAAGAAGCTGGGGAAAGGAAGCAGAAGTGGAGGGAAATGAGTGTTTATGTTAACAATGTGAGTCAAGACAATGGGTTATAATGCTGACTATTATGTGTGAAACGCCGTGTGTTGTATGTTCTTGAGAGTTGGCAGAAAAGATACCAATATTTTCCACTGAGTTGACTGACATCCTTTTTATGTAAATTGAGTCTGTTCATTTGCTTTTCTTGCTCATGTAAGGTCATGCCTCTTTACTTCATGGCTACTCTGGTCAGTACATTGTGTGTGTGTGTGTGTGTGTGTGTGTGTGTGTGTGTGTGTGTGTGTGTGATTTAATATAGTTGATCTTCAATTGGAAGCACTTGCATGTACTTAAATCAGTAGAACTTAACAACTTACTTAGTATGCTATGCACAGAGAGATTTTTACTGGCCAATGTAGAGAAGCTATGTGTTCTCATATTCATGCATAAGGTAATTTGTTTTATAGGTAGAAAATAGAATTTGAAGCTTGAAATAAACAAATCATTGCTTTAAACAGTGTAGGGAAAAGGATGCAACTTCAGAAATAATTGCTGTTTCTATGCAGTTCCTTGTTGGAAACAATAACCTGAAAAAGAAGCTCCTCTGTCATTAGCTTGTGATGTGAGGAAATTAGAAAGTATAAATAGAGAACCCAAGCAGTGGAGAGAATTTCCCATAATGCCATGTGGACATGATAAATTGTACCATTTTGCCACTTAATGGTATATGAGATCAATATAGACTCTAACTCATGAGCTTCATTTAGAAACCTCAAATCTGGTGGGAAAGTGTTTTTAGTATCTCAGGAAAGATTCTGAAAACTTTACAAAAAATAAGTGTTTGTGAAATATGGCCAAGTTATCTCTTCACACATGAAAAATGTTCTATATCTTCCTAGGAGTTAAATTCATTTGGTGAAGTGGAGATTTCTAAAAGCAATGTTAAAACCATGTTGGATCACTGCTGAGAAGCAACAGCCATGCCATCTCGTGTGGATTTTTAATTAGACAAAAATAGTGATGTAATTTTTAGTTACCTCTGAAGGTAGTGCACAGGTGATTGTACCGCCCGTGAAGTCAGAGGAGAGAGCTACAGCCCCCAGAGCTAACGTTGCTGGGGATGTGGGTGCTGCAAACTGAACTCCGGTCTCTGGAGGAGCAGCAAAGCCTTCTAACCACCAATTCCTCTCTCCAGCTCCACAAAATAAAGCACATAGGGAGGAGCATAACACAAAAGTTCGTAGACTTTCTTAGTACTGGCTATTGTAATAATATTGCTGTTATAATGAATAGTGACCCCGAAATAGCATATATTAGCAATTATCAAAGTTGTCCCGAGCCAAGTATCTTCATTTATTAATTTTTTTTGCTTAGAAACTTCTTGTTCTTGTTTGTTGGTTTATTTTTTTTTCTTTTTCTATGGGTGTTTTTTCTGCATGCCTGTCTGTGCACCATCTGCATATAGTGCCTGTGGAAGTTAATAAAGGGCATTGGCTTTTCTGGAATTTTAGACAATTGTGAGCCCAACGTGGGTACTGGGGACCAAATGTAGCTCCTCTGGACGAGCAGCCAGTGCTATTAACCACTGAGCCATCTCTCCAGTCCCAGTTTAGAAACTCTTAAAGCCAGCAAAGTAAAAGACAAAAAGTGATACCAATGGAAATTTTTTAGAGGTAAGAGTATGATTTTCTGGGATCTCCAAACTACATTCCTAAGTGAGTGAATCTGCTTGGACTTCTCCATGTCATTAGTCAGTGAATAAAGCCAACTGTTATCATAGCCACTTAGAACAACAAAGATTAATTATTGCTGATGAAGAAGTTGGATCATGGTTGGGTGGTCCTTTGGGATTCTTTATAGTTTCTTTGATCTTGTGACTTGTGTAGTTTTCGTGGCAAAAGAGAACTTGTATGGAAGTTAGGAACACTGACAGCCTGGAAGGTGTGCTAGAAAAATGTTGCATGAAGAAACAAAAACAAACTGTCTTCTCAATTCCCAAAGATAAAGGTTTAAACTTCTCAGGACGCTCCATCGATTCTTTGCTATTTTTAATTAAATTTGCTATTGACAATTTCACTGTGTATGTGTACATGAAGGGTACTGACCATTCTGACCTGCCATCCGCTTCCATATCCCTTGTGCCCCTGACTACTCTCTTCCCTACGAACTCCGTTCACAAATTCATGTCTATTCATTTTGTTTTGTGAACCATTGAGTTAGGCCATCTGTGTGATCATGGCTTTGTGACTTCACTCCTGGGATGAATCCCATTGCCTCACTATGAGCAGCAGGTTAGGTCACTGTTACCCCCTGAGAGTCGGGCTGACTGTTTCAAGGTGTTGCTTAACAGTCAGGAGCAGCTAACTTGATGTGGAATGGAAGGTGAAAGCCACACCAAGAGTCTTGTCAATAAAAGCAACAAAAAGGCATGGAGAAGCATGCTGTTCTGCACCTGGAGGCGTGGTCCTGTTTAGATAAGCATTGGGCAAGCAAGAAGCATAGGAAGAGAGCTTTGAAGGGAGAGACTTCTAGAAAACTGTGTACCTATACCAGAATGACCTAAGGTAGGATACTCAAAGCCAAGCTGTGAATGAAAAGGCTTAGCCATGCTCCCAGTAAGCACACAGAAGATGGAAGCACCATGTACCACAGCTTGAGGTATTTGAATATACCCTCTGCCCAGGCTTTGGCTGACCACTGAGCCAAGCTGTCACAAGAGTGATCACCTAGCAAGCCAGACTGGAAGCATAATTTAAGGCATACAAATTGAACACAGATTTTAGTAGCTGCACAAAGCAGGAGACAGTTCCTGTAGACTAATTCCAACAACTTTTCTTACAAGGAGTCAGTTCACAATTACAACATTATGTTATGTAGCATGTCAGTTTTCAACAAAACACTACAAAAAAATGCAAAACAAAACCAGAAAAGTGTACCCCGTACCTATGTTCAAGGAAAATGAGTGGCCCATACCAGCTGGCTCACAGATGGGGCCAGATTTTTAGAACATCAATCCCTCTGTTAGAATTAGGTTCCCCAAAAGACAATGAAAATGTATAATGAATTAAAGGAGTACAGCAGGGGGGATGAACCAGTCATGAAAGTTTGTTAATAGAAAAACAAAAACTACATCAAAAGAATCAATCATCTATGCAGATAGTTCCAATAAAGAATGCATACCAAATATTGTTATGAAAGTCTAAACAAATACAAGGTTAATACAGAGAAGTCAGTTATTTAACTGATATGTCAGCAACAAATAACCAAATTTTATTATTATTAAGAACACATCATAGTAACACCAAAACAGCAATACTTCAGTTATAAATGTAAATGTATATATGGAGAAACTGATCACTTTAACAAAAGATCTGAATAAGCAGAAAGCCATACCATGTTCATAGATTGCAGACTCAATGGAGACGACAGCTTTTCCCAAGTGTATCTCCAGATGCAATGCACTTACAATCAAAATCCCAACAAGTCATTTAGTGGTAATTGACAAGTTTATTATAAAGTCTACACAAAAGGCAGAAGACCCCTGTAACCAATGAAACGAATGTGGAGAGACACAACTCAGCTTGTACACTTACGCATGTGAAGCTATGGTAAAAAAGACAGTGTAGGTTGGTGGGGAATGGTTGATCAGCAAAATAGAATGTGTAGCATGAAACTATCCAGAAAGGATCAACTGTTTCCTGTCAAAGGAACACAGGTGACCCAGTGAGAGAAAGGCTAGTCTTTTTAACACACACACACACACACAATCTTAGACAGAGACCTTAAACTTTTCACAAAAATCAACTCGAAATGGAATTTAGAACTACACATAAAACCCCAAACTATAAAACTGCTAGAAGACAACACAAATGAAAATATTTCAATCATTTGATATTTAATCCTAAAAAATTAAAATCATATAAGATATAAGACTAAAAGCAAAAATCATGAAAGAATAGAAAACTACCTGTCAGATTTCATTACTACTAAAGACTTCTGGTCTATGAAAGACTCTGTCAAGGGAATGAAAAGTGAGTCAAATACTAGGAGAAAATGTTGGAAAACATTTAGCTGATGAAGACTCACATCTAAAATACAGGAAGAGTACTTAACCAGTGTTAATCTAAGGAGTCTCTCCAGTTTGGAAAACTCTAGAATATAACCCTAAAGCCTGGGTCATTTGGGACAAAGAGGGGTACAAATAGCTAGAAAGATGGGAACATAATATTTAGTTTAATCTTTTGTTTGTTTTTTAGTTTGAGACAAGGACTCACTATGTGGTCCAGGCTAGCCTACAGCTCTCTCCATATCTCAAGCCAGCTTCACGCCCACAATCCTCTTGCCTTCACCTCCTTAATGCTGGGATTACAGGTGTGCAGCACCACATTTGGAAGGGGACTAACTATTTAGATATTGAAATTCCTCTTTATAGGTACAGCCTGCTTTCCGAGCCAAACCGACAGGGAGATACTCAGAGAAATGACCAGCAGGGGAGGAAAGAAGTTAGGTGATGAACAGAGTGGAATGCAGAGAAGCATGGACAGTCAGAGAGATACTTAGAAATGAGACAGAGGTGCCAGTTAGAGATACCCAGCACAGGCTACCCCCTTATCTGTCACTCACTTGTTCTACTGGACCAGCCCTGCCTTTCTGGCTAGGGTAAAGACACAGGCCCAAGAAGCAGTGCCCCAGCCTGTCCCAGCTCCTTCCCTGGCCTAGTAGGGGCTGGCTTTGGGGCCAAGTCTGAGTCATGGGAGAAAAGAAGCACTGCAGCCTCCTCTGTCTGGTTAACCTCTATCCTGCTACCCCATGAGCCCCTAACCATACTCCCAAAGAACTCCCAAAGCCTGAGACCAGGACAATTTGACTCCAACTTCCTGCCTGACTCTGCTGTTGTGAGTGCATGTTGTCTATTACCGGGAAGCTTATTCTATCCAACTGTGCACCATGACCCCACACCCAGCAGAAAGCATTATTTATAAAAGACAGAAAGAGAAAGAAAGAGGGAGGGAGGGAGGAGCTAGCTTAAAATTCATCAAAAGCAAAACAACCAGCCTGATTTAAAATGCCTGTAAGGCTGAAGAGATGGGCCAGGGATTAAAAGCACTTGCTTCTCTTCCAGAGGACCAGAGTTCAATTTTCAGCACCCACATTGGTGGCTCAAAGCTGCCTCTAACACCAGCTCCAGAGGATCTGATGCCTTCTTCTGTCCTCTGGTGTCACCTGCACACATGCACACACACACACACACACACACACACACACACACACACTACATGTAAATAAAAATAATTGTTTAAAATGGGCTTAAAAGATCTAAACCAACACCTCTTCAAAGAGGACACATGAGTGGTAACAGAAACATATGAAGTTCACATTTCTCATTAGGAAATTGCAAATCAAAACAAGAAATTATTCTATACCTGCCAGAATGCCTAAGACCCTATGCGCTGACAAGAACAACTGGCAGCTGGAAGGGGGTGTGGCCGAAGCTCTCGCTCACTGTTGGAGTGAACACAGAAACAATAGACCACTTCTGAAGGTGGCTCAGCAATTCTTCACGAAGTTAAACATGAACTCACCATGCAATCCGGCGCTCACTTCCCAGTGCTTTCCAAACCGGACTGGTGATGTATATCCACACAAGAGCCTGCCCATAAAGGTTTATGGAGCTTTTTTCAAAGTTGTCAAAATTGGGAAGAACCAAGACATCCTTCAGTAGTTCAACAGATAAGAAAACTACACCATGTCCATATACTGAGATAGTATTCCAAGTTAAAGAGGAGTAACTGTCAAGCCATAGGAAGACATGAAGGAAACCTAAATGTGTATTGCAATGTGAAAGTCGAAAGGTGAAAGGGTGTGTGTGAGCGTGTGTGGGGGGGGTGTGGGTGTGGGTGTGGGTATGGGTGTGTGTTGGGTTTGTTTCAGTTATTTTGAGACAGGATCTCGTGTTATAGACCAGGCTGTCTTCAAACTCATGGCAGTCCTGTTTCAGGCTCCCAAGTGCTGTAATTATAGGCATATACCACACGGCCCAGCAAAAGAAGACGGTGTGAAAAGGTTATGTATGTAGTCTATAGAGTACAAATCACTCTATAATGTGTAAAACAGGAAAATGCTAACAAGTTCAGTTATTTCCAGATAGGAGAAGCGGGGGGAGAAAAAGTAAGTAGGTGTAGCATGGGGCTTTTAGAACAGCAACACTGTTCTGCTCTGTACTCTAGTGGTGGACACATGACATTATGCAGTGTTAAAATGTGTAGACCTACACAACACAGAGGGTAAACCTGGACATAGACTCTGGGTTTCAACTGATATTGAGAGTAATATGTTAGTATCGGTTCATCGATTTTAATAAGCAGGTCATTCTAACTCACTGTGTTAATAATAGGAAAGGATTTGAGGGAGGACAGGAAGCATGTGCAAGTCTCTGCACTTTCTGCACAATTTTTCTCTAATCCAAAAATTGTTCTAAAAAGGAAACTGTTAAAGAATACTTTCTCACAGATATTCTTCATAAGAAACAGAAAGAAAATGGGAGGCTGGAGAGATGGCTCAGTGGCTGAGAGCACTGGCTACTTTTGTAGAGGATCCAGGTTTGATTCCCAGCACCAACATGGCAGTTTACAACTGTCTATATCTCCAGTCCCAATGGATCCAATGATGCCCTCTTCTGGCCTCCATAGGTACCATGCATGCCTGTGGTATACAAACACAAGCAGACAAAACACCAATACGCATAAAATAAAAACAAAAATAAAAAATAGAAAACAAAAATAAAGTATTTTGATCTTTTCCATGCTCATAGATCGGAAGAATTAATGTCAAGAAAATGACATGTTACTGACAGTGGTCTACAGATTCCACATAATCCCCACCAAAGTTCCAATGAAATTCTTATAAAAACTAAAATGAAGCCCTAAAATTCACGTGAAAACATAAAAGACCTTGAATAGCCAAAGCAATCCTAAGCAGAAAGAACAATGCTGACGATATCACAATAGCTGACAGAGGGCATGATTTGGACATGGAAACAGACATACAGAACAATTGAGTGAACAGAGGGCTCGGAAATAAACCCACACAGCAAGAGCCACCTAATTTTCAACAAATATGTCTTCTTAGTTATTTTTCTCGTTACGTAATACTTCACAAAGGAAACTTAAGACATTAAGAATTATTTTAGTTTGCAGCTTGAGAGTACAATCCATCATAGCTGAGTAGCCATGACAGCAGAAGCATGAGGCATCTGGTCGCTTGTGTCACACAGTGCCCGTCATCAGAAGTCCTTCTATTCAGTCTGGGATCCAAGCCCGTGGATTGGTAGTGCAGGCATCCTGAGTATGTCTTCCTTCTTCAGTTAGACCCCTTTGGAAAACACCCGCACAGACACGCCCCCCGGGGGGAGGAGCTTGTTTCCAAATGCAGCCAAGGTGACAATGAGAATGGACGACTATGGGTTTGAAACCAAACATTGGGAAAACAGACAGCCTCTTAAACAAGCGGTGCTGGGAAAACTGCATTTTCACATTCAGGGGTTTGAAATTCGATCCGTATCTCTCACCTTGAACAAAAATTAGTTCAAAAGGGACCTTAATATAAAAGGCCTAAAATGATGAAACTGCTAACAGAAAACAGAGAAAACACTTTAAGATGCAGACATGTGTAAGAACTTTCTGAAAATGACCCCAATAGCACAGGAAATAACTCCAAGAGTTGACAAATGAGGTTGCATGGTATTTAAAAAAAAAAAAATCCTTCTGCAAAGCAAAAGAAATTGTCAGCATGGTAAAGAGAAAGCCTATAGAATGGGTGTGGTGATATTGTGTCCCCCAATATGTTGTGCACCCTAATAAACTTATCTGGAGATCAGAGAACAGAACAGCCACTAGATATAGAGGCCAGAAAAATGGTGGCACACACATCTTTAATCCTAGCACTCAGGAGGCAGAGATCTGTCTGGATCTCTGTGAGTTCAAAGCCACACTGGAAACAGCAAGGCATGGTGGCACATGCCTTTAATCCCAGGAAGTGATGGCAGGAAGCAGAAAGGTATATAAGGTGTGAGGACCAGGAACTAGAGACTGGTTAAGCTTTTAGGCTTTTAGCAGCAGTTCAGCTGAGATTCATTCCGGATGAGGACTCAGAGGCTTCCAGTTTGAGGAAACAAGACTGGCTGAGAAGTTGGCGAGGTGAGGTTAGCTGCGGCCTGTTCTGTCTCTCTGATCTTTCAGCATTCACCCCCGATACCTGGCTCCGGGTTTGTTTTTATTAATAAGACCTTTTAAGATTTGTGTTACAAATGGGAGAAAGAAATCTTTGTCAGCTGTACTTGATAGTTAATGTCTAGAGTAAATAAAGACCTGTGCAAATTGAGCTCACAAAGAAACCCAGATCTTCTGACCAATAAATGGGCTATTGAACTGAAAAAAAAAAAAACCAAACAGTTCTTGGAAGGAAAAAAGCAAATGGCCAATAAATAGTTGAAAAGTGCTCAACAGCCTTAATCATCATAAAATGCAAATTCAAACTACTTTGGGATTCCATCTCACCTGTCAGAATGAATAGCATCAAGAGAAAAAAATGACACATACACTGGCCAGGGTGTGGAGAAAGAGGAAAACATATTCACTGCTGGTGAGATGTAAACAGATGCAGCCCTTATGGACATCACCATGGAGACTTCTCATTAAGCCAAAAGTGGAACTGCCGTAAGACGCAGCTACATCACTCCTTGGAATATACTCAAGAGATTTGAGTCCTACCACACAGTGCTGCATAGCCATGATTTTTTTTTCCTGCACTATTCAGAATAGCTATGACATGGAATCAGCTAGCCTAAGATGTCTATCAACAGATGAATGGTTTTAAAAAATGTGTTAGATATACACAGTGGGATTTTGTTCCGCCATAAAGAAAAATGATATGGCATTTGTAGGGACACAGATAGATCTGAAAGTCCGTATGTTAAGTAAAATAAGCCAGACTCAGAGAGACAGATATGGCATGTTGTATTCTCTCTCATGCAGATCATAGACTTTAATTTTTATGTATGTGGATATGATAAGGGAAGGAAAATCTGAAAGCAGAATGTGGAGGGGCAAGAGAATACACATGATATGAAAGCAGAAGTGTTCTGTTGGAGGAAGAGAGAGACCCAGCAGAAAGGGGTAGAGGGATGGGGGGGGATAAGAAAATGAACATACAAAGTATATATGAAAATGCTGTAATGAAAACTTTGTATGCTGTCAAGAAAGTAATATCAATAAAAGAAAGTATTTTGTTCTAAAATAATTGACACCAACTGAAATGTGCATTCAAAGGAGGAAGTGAAAAGTTTTAACACAATACATGCATACAGAAATTCAAAACTGCAGAATTTTTTCTTAATTTCTATAAAAATCATAAAAATAAAGAAAGCATTAATTGAACATTATAGTGTTGTGTTTATACTTGTACATTTGTGTATATAGTGTCATACATGTGTTATGTGTACACATATGTGTTTATGTAAGATACATTGATTTTTTTTATAGAAAAGATATAAGAGTACTAACACAGAGTGGGGACAAATGAAGCTGTATTGAAGTAAAAGCAGAATTAAATCAGTACTAAAACTAAGTAGATTGTATAAAACTAAGTTTAATAGTGCAGACCCTGGGGGCCAGGAGGTGGTGGTGCATGCCTTTAATCCCAGCACTTGAGAGGCAGAGGCAGGTGGATCTCTGTGAGTCAGAGTCCAGCCTGGTCTACAGAGTGAGTTCCAGGACAACCAATGCTACACACACACACACACACACACAAAAAAAAAAAAAATCTGGAAAGATCAAAACAAACGAAACAACAACAACAAAAAAGCAAATTGTGCAGACCCTGGAATAAGCTGTAAGGAAATAACTAAAACATAATAAAGTAATTAATAATGGTATGCATAGATTTATTAATGTCTAACAAGATAATAAAGAAAAATAGAAAAAACATGAAACATTTAGAAAACAAATAATGACAGGCATAAACATAAGTCTATTAATGAGCATACTAAATATGTATAAACTAAGCTGAATGAATATAGCTGAATTATTTGGGTGCATCTGAATGTGGACCTAGTTTTCATATCTCTTAAATAAAATTCTAGAAGTAGAATTGCCCCATCATAAGGTAACTATATAAAATTGTACAAGAGAATGTGACACTCCTTTCCAAGGTGGTTGGATCATCTTTCATCAGTAATACGTGAGCAATCTATTTGCTCTACACTTTCATAGTATTTGGTGTTGTAAGTATTTATGATTTCAGCCATTCTCATGGGACTTTAATTTCCATTCCCTTAATGAGGAATCAGTAGAATATCCAGTATTTATTTGAATTTCTAAGTTTTGCTTAATGAATTGGCTGTCAAATAGTCTACCTGTCTATCATTAAGGTGGTAGCTGGAAGGTGGTTGCTTTGGTTATGTAACAAAGGACTTTTATCATATTTATAAGTTCTCTTTTATTCCTAGATTACTGGAAGATTTAATTGTGAAAGAGTGTTGAATGTAGTAGAATTTTTTTATCTTCTTTACTAAGACAATAGTAATTTCTTTCTTTGCCAGGGTCTTCTGTGTCACAGGCTAGCCTCAAACTCAGTGTGTAGCCAAGGAGTTTCTGGTCCTCCTGCCTTCATCTCCTGGGTACTGGGAATAAAGGCATGTAGCACACTGCTCAGTTTATGTGGTTCTGGCCATCCAACCGAGAGCACACACATAGTAGGCAAACATGCTACCAACTGAGCTAAATCTACAGCACTTGATTCTTCTTTTGTATGTATTTGTAGGGTTCCATGTTACAATTGAAACATAAACACAGAGTGTAATAATCAAATTGTGGTACTTAGCATTTCCTTATCCATTTGTCATTTATTTGTGTTAAAAAAAACTGAACTCCTGTATTCTAATAAGATTTATGTAAATAGATTTGTAGACTATAGTTGCTCTGTTGTGCTGTGGAACACTGGAATTTACTTTCTCATTATTTTAATACCTGGTGTCTGACTTTTAGCTGCCCTTCCATACCAGTGAGCACCATCCTACTTCCTACTCAATAGAATCGACTACTTACCTAGCTTTGGTCTTTGCCTGGATATTACACTTACTATAATGGTTTCTGGTTCCATGCTGCCTCAAATCATGGGGTCTCATGGTGTGGGATGGTCTGTATGTCAAATGTGTTGCTCTGATTGGTCAATAAATAAAATACTGATTGGCCAGTAGCCAGGCAGGAAGTATAGGCAGGACTAACAGAGAGGAGAACTGAGAGAACAGGAAGGCAGAGGGAGACACTGCCAGCCGCTGCCATGACAAGCATCATGTGAAGATGCCGGTAAGCCACGAGCCACGTGGCAAGGTATAGATTTATAGAAATGGATTAATTTAAGATGTAAGAACTAGATAGCTAGAAGCCTGAGCCATTAGGCCAAACAGTTTAAATAATATAAGCGTCTGTGTGTTTGTTTTATAAGTGGGCTGTCGGACTGCCTGGGCTTGGTGGGACTCGGAGAGGAAACTCGCCAGCTACAGTTTCATTCTTATGTAATCCAGTTTCATAGAATGAGGTAAAATGTTCCCCTCCTTCCGTCTTGAAAGAACATTGATAGGATTTGTGTGACATTTCCCAGATTGAGGTCAGGAGATGGATCTACCAATGAAGCTACTTTAGTCTGGAGATTCCATCTTCTTAATGATTTTGATCATTAATTCAATCTCTTCACTTTATTTATTCATTTATTTATTTAGTTTTTTATTCATTTATTTATAGATACTCTCTTACCATGTATCATGGTTAGCTTCAGCTGTCAACTTGACACAACCCATAGTCACTTGGGAAGAGGAAACTTCAGCTAAGGCATTACCTCCATAAGATGTAGCTCAGGTTGGCTTAGAACTTGTGATCCCTCTGTGTCTGCCTCACAAGTGCCAGGATCACAGGCATGCAGTACTACTCCAAGCCAGAAGAGCCAGAAGGAAAGCTCAGCTCATTTTACAACTATTGCCTGTACCTAATACAACAAGCTGGCAGTTTCTATCTTTAAACCAATTGGTACACTTCCACTATGTTGTTTGGCTTATTAATATAAAGCTTATTAATATAAAGTTTGTAACGGTTCCTTCATGTTGTGGTATCTTTGTTCATTCCCAATATAAACTGTGCCATTATTCTTCTTTCTCACTTGTCTTACCGCGTCTTGAACATTTTATTGATCCTTCCATGTAACTAGCTTTAGGCTGCACTGATGTTTTTCTCCATTGCTTTCTCTTATCTATTTCATTGGGTTTTGTTCCATATTGCTTTATGCTTATTTGTTTGGGTTTTGTTTGTTTGTTTGGTTTTTGGCACTGTGCAGCATCCTGCACAGCCTGGGTTCCAGAACCCTAGCTAGGGGCAGCATGGGAATGAAGGAAAGACAGACACACAGACACACTTACAGTGAAGCTGGGATCAGGTGAGGTTCTCTAACCCATACCACCTCCACAACCTGGAACCCCAGCGTCCTTAATAGGTACATCGTAGGGGGTGTGGGGGAGGCAGGCAGTCGCTAGCTGCTGGGGAGGAGAGTTCAATAAGTGAGCAATCTCTCAGGATGTAAACATCCTAGAGGAAAAGGTTGCAGTTGCTAGTCTTTGCACACACTGTTCAATCATTCATAAGCACTCATACTTGGACTCCTAAGGAAAGCTTTGCCATCTCTCTAGAGCCTGGCCCATATGGGTAATGGCTTTGCCAACTTACCATGAGCCAACTGGTCTTGGAATCTTCAACAGGCCATGCCTATTTCAAAACATACACTCACTCAGGGCTTCCTCTGCTCCCTGTAGCACAGGGGAATCAAATCCCAGGCCTTGCATGTAACAGGCAAATACTTTACCTCTGAACTATATCCTCAGCCCTTGCCTATTTTATTTTGAGACTAGATAGACCTCAAATTTGCAGTCCTCCTGCCTCAGCCTGTCAAGTTGTTGGAATTACATGTATGTGGCATCATACCCAGTTTACACATAGTTTACACTTAATTCTTTTTAAAGTTGAAGCTTACATTATGATGGGAGACCTAGGTGTTGTCTAAACTAGACACTTTACGTAATGTCACCTCATCCATGCTGTTAAGCCTTAAGTTTCAGAAGCATCTGCCTGACTTCTATAGACAATGTTTTTATTTTATTCTATTCAAAACACTTATGATTTTGTGTGTTTCTCCTTTGCCAGGGCAGAAGTTGGGGTGGGGTGGTATTTAGAGAATGGTTGCTTAACTTCCAAATATTTGTGCACTGTTCAAGCATCTTTCTGTTATTGGTTGCTAACGTAATTCCATTAACCAGAGAAGATTCTCCATGCATCTTCTATCTCTAGGCAGTTGTTCCTCTTGGCATTTTGTCCTGTAAGTTACATATTAACCTCTTAGAACTATGAACTCTATCTTCTCATCTCCAAATGGCCACCAAGCTCTACTGTGGTGTCCCCTCCTGCACTATGACCTGGAAACTCCAGCCAGTAACCTGGAGCTATCATTGAGCTTAATTCATTTTTCAATCCTCTGAGCAATCATTGTGTTGCACATCATACAATGTCTGAGAACAATCATTTCACATACTGTGTCTCTTTTCCTAGTCCGTAAGGAGGGAGAGTAATTGCCCTCCCTTTACTCAGCCATTGCCTGCAAGCAAGTTGAGAACTAAGTCAATTGTGTTCCCTCAAATAGCAAGGAATAGAAAATACATTAAAATGTGCCATTTTCTGTAGTGGAAAGCATATCAGTCACCCATAAATATATTTTATAAAAGATGTACAGTATATAGGATATCATGAAACATGATTTAAAAAATAAACCATTTAATACAAAAACTGGAAGAAAAATATGTTAATGGATTTGAAACTACATTGTGTAAATTTATTTGCAGGTCTAATGAAATTTTTAATAGTTTATGTTATTCATGGAACATTTTAAAAATAGGCATAATATTTGTTTATGACAGTAAGGGTCTAAGGATATTCAATACAAATAAGAATTTTTTATTTATTTTTATCAGAGTAGGACACATTTATCAGAGTAGTACATGTGTGAGGGTCACAGGACTCTGTTGAAGTCTATTCTCTCCTTTGACCTTTATGCGTGTTTGGAGGGGTGATCTCAAGCCACTAGATTGTACAGCAAATGCCTATAGCCACTGAGCCATCTTGCTGGCCCCAATACACATCTGAATAAGCCTTGAGGTATCACAAAATATCATTATGCATAAAGGAGTGTGATTTGTGTAGTGTCAAATAGCACAATCTCTGTGAATAAATTGCCTGAGTATATAACAGTACCTAGTTTGTTATACTCTCTTTCTCTGATCTCAGATTCCTCATCCATATACTAACAGTGCCCACTTCATATAGGAAATGATTGAACATGGTGTAAAAAGTACCCGGGACAGTGGCTGGTGCCGTGATTCAAATGTGAAACGTGCCCCACCCCCACAGGCTCATGTATTTGAACATTTGGTCCCCAGCTGGCGACTGTCTTTGGAGAGCCTGTGGGAAATCTAGCTGAGGAACAGGGCTGGCCACAGGGTACAGGGGTTTGAAGGTTATTGTCCCTTGCTCCTTCCTGTCATTCACTCTGTGTCATGATCTGCCTGCCATCTGAGGAACTTCACCACAGGCACACCGCCCCAGAGCATTCCATCTATGCTGTGGACTGAAATCCCCTGAAACGCTGAGCCAAATATGCCTGCCTCCCTTAAGTCGCTTCTGTAAGATATTCTGTCGTAGTAATGGTCAAAGTAACTACTACAGTTGGCATCTCGTGCGTGTGAACCCATATTAGCTACTTTTGTGTTCATTTGCCCTTGTTAACATAAGATATGTCATGTGGGTAGAGACATAGAGAAATGAAGGAGAACCAAGAACATATTTCAAAAAACAGTACTAGTAAATAACCATGTTAATACTTTTGATCTCTGGGGAAGAGTCCACATGTTCGTCAAGTGGAGACAGTGATGTACTGTGGAGGCCCACAAAGGTTTCCTAGTGACACCTGAACTTGCTTTACCCAGCAGGGCTGCATTAGAGGATGGCTTGACCACATGCATGGCTACCAAGCGTTTGGAAGGGTCTGCTCGTGGATGTGCGGTATGCTTTGATCTAGCAAGGGGAGGTCTTTTGCCCCACCCCTTGGCATTCCTTTAAAAAGCCATTTAGAGGAGATAGAAGGGGCCGATGGATAAGGATCCAGGCCCTCCTGAGCTATCCTGTGTTTCTATCTGTCTCTTTCTCCTCTATATTTCTATCTAAATATTTCTCACTTCTTCCTCCTCAAGAGTACAGTAGCCTGGGGTAAAAGTGGGAGCGCATCTCCCACTTTGTACTTATTCATGTTCATTGTAAAATCTTTGTTCCTTGTATACATGTGCAGAGTGAAAATGAGTTGTGCTGTGTCAGACTCTCCCATCTAGGAATTGCAATAGCACAATGAATCCCAGGCTTAAGCCCAGAGTCTAAGTCACAGAAGAATAAATACGGCGCTTATCATTCCATGGCCTTTATGTAGGGATTCTCAAGGAAAATTAAAGTATGTACAGACATTTGTGAAGCTATGAAGAAATGAATAACTGACAATAAGTCCAGGAGGACTGGCACGTCAGGGTTCAGGTGGAAGTCCCTAGACAGTCTCAGAACTTCAGTGTGTTATTTCAGATGCAGTCAGAGGCATGCTGGGTGATGTGGCTGTAGAGTATGATTTCCAAAGGGTACAAGTGGGTCCTTTGTGTTCTCGTTATGCTTATATTTTCCTTACATCCCTGTTTGGTTTGCTGTATTTCAATTATTTTTAAAAGTTGCTGAGGAGTGCCCCAAAAGCTGTATCATTATTTGTGGCCTACCCATAGTTTTCTATTCCATAAATAAGTATTTTGTTTTACATTTTAAAATTTCATGCTATGAAATGAACTTGTTTTCACCTAAGAAATGTTTCAAGTTATAAATACCCCCATGAAGATGCTTTCCAGAAAGACGGCTTTTAGTGGATTGGAACTAGGGATCTCCTGAGGACATGTAGATGTGCCCAGAAAGCAGGAAGACATAGGGAGCTGAGGGTGCTAAAAGGCATTAAAATATAATGGAGAAGAAACTTCTACTTCAGAATTTCCCTACTTGCTTGTAATGGTTACTTTTTTGGGGGGTAGTGGGGTCTGTGAATTCTTGTAAGGAAACACAGAATCTAATATTCCAAATCATATAACCTCAGATCAAAGATTCAGGCCTCTCAACAGAAGATCTTCAGGTCCTCAGCTACTTAACAACTTAAAAATGTGTACAAAGGGGAGTGTCAAGCTAAACTGCAAGCTGCTTCTTTGCTTATGTAAACATTGTTGTAGCCTCATTTGTGAACATGAGTCTGTAGAGACAAGTGGGCTGTGCACTCGACTAACATGTGGTGTGAACTAGTACCTGATCCCTGAAGAGTGTCCAGGGACTGGAATAAACTTGGTTTTGTTCATAGAGATAAGTGCAGGGTGCTCATTGGCTCCTTAGCTTCTCAGTTAGGAAAAATGGAACACTACAGTTCAGGAGTTTCTAGAACCATAACTCAGGGCAAATTTTGTAAAGTTGAGGTCCAAAGGATCTGTTGCCAAGAATTCTGAGGTGATGGGGAAAGTCCCTTCCTCCTTTCAAAAAGAATTTATTAAATCTCCCAAAAGACAGGTGTCTCCACAAAATGCCATGCCAGGGCCAGGGAACTAAGGGACTAGGAAATGAGTTCGGGAAAGTCATTTTCAGGGGGTAGAGTTTAGCCCAGCTCAACTATAGAGCATGCATGGTGGTTACTTCACCTGCTAGCTTGACTAGATTGGGAGCCACCTGGGAGATCATGACTTTGGGTGTGTTTGTGAGGGCATTTCCAGGAGTCGTGACTAACAAGGGAAGAACATCCCTAAGTATTGTGGCACCATCCCATAGGATGAGGACCTGTACAGAATAAAAGGGAAGAGTCCACTACTGCATACCTGCCTCTCTTTACTTCTCGTCCTCCACATAAGAACCACCCTTCTCTACCATATGCTTCCTACCACGAGGGACAGAAACCTCTGGAGCTGTGAACATAAATAAATCTTTCTTCCTTAAGACATCTCCCTCTGATAACCTGTCCCACAAAGGAGCCATGACTAGCACAGTTGACGGAATAAGTGAGAGAAATAATTTGAAGCAAGACATTTATTTTGGATCATGATATGGGGGGCTCCGTCCCTGTGGCATGGAGAGGAACATGACTAGTCATGACCATGCCTATAATTGTATCTTCAAGCCGCAGGCCCCAGAAAGTTATTTTCAAAGTCTGCATTAGGCTGTTTGATCTTTAGGTAACCTATGACCATTAGAGGGTTAGTGTGTGTGATGCCTGTTACAGTTCGGGAGAGAGGGAAGTCAGTCCCCAAACGGAAAAAAAAAAGATTGGCATCAACTCTGGGGCATTGTGAAAGTGTGGCAAGGCAAGAAGATGTGCTGAGATGTCCCAGCAGCCATAGTAAGGCCTCAGAAGGAGAGTCACATCATGCCTCTGGTGGTACAGTAACAATGGTACAGTAACAGACAAGTTCTCCTCTTGTAGTGGTGATATGGTTCTGGTAGCCAAGCCTGATGACCTGAGTTCAATCCCACATGAGGAAGGAGCAATATTCCAATAAAATAACCACAGTTAGCTACACACATGCTCTGCCACTGAGCTACACTCCAGGTCTGAAAATACTTTTTCTTTATGTATGTGTGTATGTGTGTGTGTCTCTGTGTGTGTCCGTGTCTGTGTTTGTGTGTATATACATGCACACACACATGTGCAGGTTGGAAGACAACTTGTAGGAGTTGGTTCAATCCTTCCACCATGTGGGTCCCAGGGATTCAAGCAATATTACCAAGCTTGGCAACAAGCACCTTTGTCCAGCGAGCCATCTCTCTGGCCATCAGGAAAATTTTTTATTGTGATAAAATATACATAACATTAAACTTATTGTTTTGTCCATTCTAAAGTACACAGTTTCATGGCATTAAGTCTTCTGATTGTGTAACCATCTCTATCTTTCATCTATCTCAAGAATATTTCATTTTCTTCAACTAAGAGTCTCCATGTTTCCCCTCCTGCCCCTGGAGACCCACTATACTTTCTTCCCTGTGAATATGACTACTTTAGTTACCTTAAATTACATAGAACCACATAGTATTTGGATTTGGGGTGGCTAAATTATCCCATTTAGAATAATGCCCTCAAGATCGTTCATATTTCAACATATGTCAGAACTTCCATCTCTTTAAGGCAAATAATGTTTTATTATGTACATGGGATACATACATATACATTTACTTTCCTTTATCCAATCATCTCTCATTGAATTCTTGGAATGCACATACATTTTGGATATTTTAATGACATTACTGTGTACATGCATGCCCAACTATTGATTTTAGGCCCTGCTTTTTCTTGAGCAGAGACCCAGCAACGGAACTCCTAAATGACATCAGGTTTATGCTTCCCCTGTTGGGTAGCTGCCACGTCACTTCCCTTGTGGCTGTGCCATTTCACATTCCTCCCACCAACATACAAGAATTCCAGTTTTTAAACTTCCTCCCAACTCTCATTACTTTTGGTTTTGTCTTGGCAGTTTCTTCAAGCCATCAATCCTAGTGAGTGTGAAGTGGCACTCATTACAATGTTGAGTTGTGGTTCCTTAAAAATGATGATGGATATTGAGTGGCTGCTTACGTGTTTATGAGCCTTGAACAACTGTAAAGATTCGTGATTTCATATCCCAAGAATAGAGCCATTTCTTAATTTCCTTCTTTCGTTGTACGTTTTTGGCTTCACTTATGTATAGTGTGTATGGATTTTCAATAGGACACAGAGAAGATGTGACCCTTTGCTATGCTTCAAACATTCACCCTGAGCTTGAGGATGGAGCAGGTGCATGATTTTCAACATGTTGAATGGACTTAATCCTCCTGTGCTCTCATTCAGTAAACACAAGGCTTTCCTCAAAAGCTGAACACAATCCAGGCTTTATTCAGTTTTCCTCACTCACTCCTTGATTTACCGTTCTCCTCTCCATCATTAAGTTAGAGCATCTAAAAACCTGTGGGACCCAGAAAGGAATCCTACTGGAGCTACAGAAAGCAGCAGGATATTTGCTCCCTTGTGACTTGCCCTTGAACTAAATGTCATCCTGCACTTCAACAAATGTCTGTGAGTTAGGAAATGGCTCCTTCTTAGTTCTTTAGTTCTATAGTTTAAGATTCAGCTCTTACTCACCTACAATTCTCAGTGTGTTCAATATTTTATAGTTAAAAGCAAGCGACTGTCACCTCTCTACGTTACCATGAGAGAAGAAGTAAGCTCGGCATTGGAGGGCTAGAGGACTGCTTGCTCCCTTTAAGTCCCCACATTGTGTTTCTCATTAGGGGGATTTAAAGTAGGGGCAGAATTTCATCACCTTTGCCTCTTTTGCATTTTCAAGTGGGTAAAAGGTCATACCGCTTGGTTAGGTTCAGAGATTTACTTAAACCTCACCTGGATACAGTATCATTACTAGCAAGCAATGGTGACTCAATGCATTGTTTACAGATGACTGTGTTTAATTTATATTGTCAATGACACCTGAACACACCAGCCTAAGAACTAGTGTATCATTACATCAGAATCTACTTTGAAAACATAACATTTTGACTTGTACTCAAAGCTAAGGAATTCTTCAAATGACATGTGGGAAGCTGACTGTGATCACAGAGTTTCCGCCCCCATCACAACCTGGCCATCTAACGCGTTTTTGTACAACTTTCTAGATGGCTTCCAGCTCTACCTGTTGGGTCAGATAAGTCATTCAGTCTTCTATGTATGGGAGGGTTTTGCAATAAAAGGAAATAAAAAACCTTCTTGGCATTGACAATTTGTAGCATAATGAAGCATATCCTAAATCATTTTCAGATTCCTTTACAATATAGAAGCACAGATGGGTGACATCATGGTGGAAAGCAACTTTTATTGAAATCATTAAAAGTGTTTTTGAAAGGATTCTTAGAAATTGGAGTGGTTAAATCAAGAAGTCTTCATGCCACATTTAACTTGGAAGTCAAGGAATCTGAACTCACTAGCCTTTGTCTTTTAGCTAAGAAACAAGAAATGTTGCAAGATAAACTCAGTCCGTAGGTCGATAGCCAGTGCTCCAAAAGGTCCCCCTACAGAACTGAATAATTATATATTAATGCATTGCCAAAGCATGCTGTAATCCAGGTAGCTGAAGAACTGACCACTGCCCTCGCTGCTACTGTTCTGGAGTTACATTAGATTCAGCATTGGCTGTTTGAGGAACTGAGTCTCACCTCAAGCAACTGAATGATCCAATGTCCAAATTTTAGGATGATGTAAATTTGAGGAATTGTTCACAGCTAGGCTGAGAGTCAGAACACAAAAATTCACCCAACCAAAGAGTGAGGCAAAGAATCCATATTGTAAGGCAGTGTTCGTGGAGACATGAATCTGAATGAAATTCCAAAATGGTTGTAAATGGCTATTACAGAATAGAACTCAGCAAACAACAGATGTATCTGTCCAGCTGTGTTTTTGTAAATAAAGTTTTATTGGGACACAGTCTTGCTCATTGGTTTACATTGGTTTTGTCTCTGACTAGCAAAGCTCAGTTGTTAAACAGAAGTCATTCTGTTCAGAAGGATTAAAATATCTACTCTATGTCCTTGTATAGAAAAGATTTGCTGAGTCTTGCTACAGTACATTCTGCTAATGGAAAAATAGGAAATCAGTATTTTATAACCATTATAATTATGCCATTTGATTCACTGTAAAATTGACATTTTTATAGTTGTAAATGTGCCTTCATATTCATTGTGTCATTTGAATGTTGAAACAATCCCTTGATATACAAGGGGAAATACTACAGAACCTTCTTCCGGGTGATCCAGCTAGGAGGAGAGCTGAAGTGATTTCTCAAGGGTGTCATGACAAGTCTTCATGTTCTTCTGGCAGGATGCATTTAGAAACATGCTGCCTGCTTATTTCCCTTGACAGCTCAGCAAACAAGGTCAGGAGGTCAGGGAAGGGCAAAGGTCGAGAAGCTCCAGAGAGGCCCATGTGTGTTCCTTGTGCAGCTTGGGGAGCATGGCAACGACCCTTTGTCTCCCATCCATAGGAAGCTGCCTTCCACATGGCTGTTCTGCCATCTGTTCCTGTGCACAGGAGGTTTTCTTCCATATAGGGGCTGCTGGGTTCATCTGTCACAACCCATGTCCTGTCTGGGGACTCATCTATAGGGTCTGTCACACAGGATTCAAGGTGGAAGACACTTTCCAGGTCACTGCTGTAACTGAACAAGCACTCAATGTCTGTCCTCAGTACATGGTATAGTATAGTTAAAGACAGGTATTTTGACTTACACAGAAGACAGGTTCTTGGACCAAATGGCCTGAGTTCAAATCCCAGCTCTAGCATATATTATCTGTGAATTCTTTGTGAGTTTCTAGACCTCTGAATGCTTCAATTGACTCAGCTATCACATGAGTCTAAGAATAGTACTACCTCTCAGGATAGAGATAAATGACATAGGACAGAATTGGTGTCAGCAGGCGTCACTAGTGATCACCACTGTCCACACCTACTGTGACTGGTGGCATTTGTACCCTGGGAGGCACCTTAATGAATTTCCACAAGGAATGTGATGTCTTCACATCCAAGAGTAGTAATGAGTTGTTACCTGTCATTTCCCACCCAGAGGACATTTTTGAGATTGGGAAGAAGGTAGAATTCTGGAAAGTCCACTCCATAGACATGCAGCAGCACACACGACTTAGAAAATACTAGTGGTCTCAGCTTTAGAGGCACATGGCAATGCCCTGGAAAGGCGGCTCTCAGCCAATTCAGTCACAAGCCCTTGGGGAAAAGCCTCATTCAAGAACCCTCGTCATGTGACTGTTTCCTTGAAGAAATAAGGAATATTTGTTTATAAATTATCTTAGCTTCCATGCTTCAAATAAGAGAAAGTTGACTTGAAGTCGATCAGAGGGATGTAAGTTATCTAGGTAAACAGACCAGTAAACATGGAACCAACCAAACCAACCAACCAAACAAGGCAACTTGAGCCTTCAGGATTTGGAAAACAGACTCGATCAGACAAGCACAGAGCAGCTCTGAGCAAGGCCTGAGGGAACCCAAACACACAGGAGCCACTGAGAGCCAAATGCCAGAACCCGACAGGCATGGTGTTCCACAGACCAAATCCAGGAGCTGTCACAGAGGTCAGAGGTCAGAGGTCAGAGGCCAGGAAGAGAGTTAAGGGGAGCAGTAACTGGATTTGCTCAAGCTACAGTTTTGAATACCATGTTCTCTCTTTTCACTAGAAATCATAGGAAAACAATGAAATTCCCAACATAATATGTGAGGTTGGGACATCTAGTTATGAAAAGTTCAAGGTGCAGGTTGGTCTGAGGAGGAAGGAGGGAAGGCAAGGCAATGAGCCATTCGATTGTAGCTGGATATGGTGGCACGAGCCTGTAATGTTTGAACTCAGGAGAGGAGGCAGGAAGTTTGGGAGTTCATGTCAGCTTGCTATATTAATAAGACCCTGTCTCAAAATAAACTAAAACTCAATAACAACAATGATAAAAGTAGCTTGGGACAATGTCCTCATGCCGGCAAAAGTAGCAGTGATGAGTTTGGGTAAACGATATTTCAAAAGAGGAGAAACCTTTGCCTACCTTGCTGACCAGGCCACTAGTGAGCAGAGGTAGGAACAGTGACATTTGGAGATCAGAGAGCCCTGGAGGACAGAGGTTGTCCCCAGCACAGGCGAACTTGATGTTGTCTTAAAGGAAAGCCTGAGCTGGGATTGGACCATTGTGGAGAGATACTAACAATCACTACAGGCAAAAGTAGAGTCCTCGAGTTGAGAGGAAGGTGCAGCTGTGCCTGTTTGGCTGGAAGTTGTTAGGACCAGGAGCAGATGGCAGGTTACTTGTTGGACTTAGGAGAGAAACTGTCCATGTAGTTTCCAGAAAAAGTTCACAGGAGTGCAATGATTCCTGGAATGGGACAGTGTTTGTTCTAGAACGCTGTTCTTCCTTCTGGGTCTCACAATTCAAGATTTTTTTTTTGATACAGTGGCAGCTTTTTTATCTTTAGATTCAAACTAATAATAAAATAGCATAGACTCTACAAACTCCCCCCCCTCCCCCCCCGCTGCCTCCACTTGCCCTTTTTGCTTGAGTGCTAGGAAGCTCAGAAACAAACTTCTATGTCTCTGGTCTCTATTATTAATTATTCTTTATTTTAACTTCACACAATTAATCCTAATAGCGTATTATTTTGCCAACCAATTTATGTATTTTTAAGAATTAAGTTTTTTTTTCCTTAAGTGAGTAAAACCTCTCATATTCTGTCTTCCTTTTGTATGATGGTTTCAGGCACATTTGGTGCTAGCTGACCAAGCAAATGCTTCTAGGTCAGCTCTCTTTTCTTTGTCTAAAACAAAAATATTCCATGCTACACCGACTCCAGTTGTATGGTGGCCTAAGAGTTTGATATGCATTGAGTGACAGTGTCTCAGGAAACTTCCAGTGAGTGGAGAAGAAAATGAATGAACCACGTGGTGCTTCCAGGCCTGTACATTGTGTATAAGCCAGCTTCCTTCTAAGAGATGCACAAATGTTAGTGCAGACAGGCGAGTCTATTTTTTGAGTGATGGGGGAATGTGTTTACCTCAAGTATTACAGCTCAAACCAAGCATGGCCCAGAAACAAATGGACAAGTTGATGAGTGACGTGTGTTTGATGTTCTCAGACAGATTCACCACACAGCTTGTGAAGGGCAGATAGTGTCTACAAAACAGAAGAAACAAACAGAGAAAGCGAAGTGCAGCAACACCAGTGGTCGGGAATGGTCCTTTGAGGACCTTCACATAGGAATGCAGGCTGGAGCATCTCCCAGGGCCTCCTGAGTAAGAGACATGCCTGAAAATTGCTTTTGTGAGGGTCTGGAAACCTAGCTTGGGCCTTGCATTTTAATCCACTGGTCTAAGGTAAAGCTCAGAAATGTTCCACTTTAGAAGTTTCCTGATAATTCTATAATCTCTCAGGGCCTAGAGACAGTTGTACCAGAAGCAATGATCCCAGGTATCCCAACATTCAGCACATATTTTATATATTATATGTATTTTATATAAATGTACATATATATTATTTAGTCTACATGAATGTATATTATATTGTTGAATATATGAATCTATAATATATATTAATAAATATATTACGCATATCCTACTAGATACCTGATTATTGGATGAACATAATATATTATGTACATGTGTGTGTATATATTCATATCTCCCAGTAAGTGACATGTATTTTTATATGTACATTCATAGACACAGACATAGTCTGTATATACATATGTATGTACATGTATATGTATAGTTATATATGTATCTAATATATATACACATATATACATATACACACACACACACACACACACACATATATATAACGCAAAAGTCTCTCATTGGTTGTTTCTCTGGAGGACACTAGCATAGTACCCACCTCTTCCATTGACCTGTTTCATAATCATTATTGATGATTTTTTTCTGTCTTTTATAAGCTGGTCTGGTTATCCTGGGCCCTGTTGGCAGAGACAGGCATGCTACGTCCATATACAATGTGATCCCTGCTAAATGCCTCACCCACTGGGGAGGAAAACCACCTGTTTTAGATGGCACCAGGATTCAGTTACACTTCTTTCCTGGCATGGATCCCTCACTGACTCGCCAGGCTCCAGTGCATTGCCAGGTCCCACGGGCTCAGCAGTCATAGGGTCTGTACCCACTTGGGACCAAGCTGTACTGCTGGTGCTCATCTCTTTTGAGATGAAAACCTGGATGGTGAGCCTTCGGTGTGTTAGTTCACTCGGCTGGTGAGCTGCCGCCTGCTAGGCTCTGATCCCCTGTGCTCAGCAGCCGACAAAGTAGCCAAAGTGAGCTTCTTTGTCAAATTTATTCCTGAAAGAGACTGCTAGGAAGATCCTAGAAAGGAAAGAGCCTGAGGCAGCTTGAGGAGACGTGGCTTTGGAAAAGATGGAGACACCTCCTTGCAGCTGCAGTGAAGCATGGCCTGGCTGATTCCCACAGGAGTTTTAAGAGGGAAGAGGGGGTCACTTAAGTTTTATGCTTTCTAATTTGATGATGCGGTGGAATTTGGGAAGGCACTGGCTCGTCATCTTCACAGGTTGCTTTTCTCATTAAGGGCTACTCCTAGCTTCTCTGGTTTTTATTGGTCTGAAATCATGAATGGGATCCCACTGTGGACCTTCAGTTCTGAGTCAGGATTTAAGCTTGTGACTCTGGTAGGACTGGGTTAGGTCTGCTAAGTAGTGTTAAAGTCGGGAATTTTTTGGACAGAAGGGGTGGAGGATGTCGGGGTGGTGTGTGTGTGTGTGTGCGTGTGTGTGCGCGCGCATGCGTGCATGCGTGCCCACCCGCATATGTGTGTGTGTGTATGTGTGTGTGTGTGTGTGTGTGTGTGTGTGTATTGATTACTACCATTATCAGATGAAGGGCAAGTTTGTTATCTGAGGCAATCTGTATTGCCTCCCTGGTAGATCAAAACTGTCCCGGCTTTATCAATTAAATGCTGGAAATGGTTGTTTCTCTGGGGCAGGCGCACAAGTGAAATTATGAGCTAAGTATTCCAGTTGATCCCAAAATGTATACTCTTCCTGGCCTCTAATTCTCACCTGATGCAGTGCTAAGTAGTTATGCATTTATCAGGGCATTTGCAAGCGAAGGGCCATTATATGGTCACAGATTTCTAAAACTCTTTATAGTTCTTAGAGTGTTTGTATAGTTTCTCCCTGAGGGAACACAGAATAATTGAGGTTGGAAACAGCTTAACCCCAAGTAGTAAAAATCACTGACATGGGAAATGAGGAAGGAAAAGGGTTACCCTTAGTGGGGAAGGGGCTCCGTGCTTCTAGTGGGCTCTGTGTGTTTAGTTGGCAAAAGGACTGTTTTCAGCCTAGGGAAACTTGACCTGTGAATACACGTGACTTTTACATGGTACTTTCAGAAGGCTGAGTAATTACAGCTACTCACTAGAAGAAACTCTTTAAAAGGTAAAATAACATAGTCCCAGATTTTCATACTCACACAGATGCACACACACACACACACACACACACACACACACACACACACGAGAAAGAGAGAGAAAGAGAGAGAGAGAGAGAGAGAGAGAGAGAGAGAGAGAGAGAGAGAGAGAGCGCATGTATACACATATACCCCACACTCCCTTATCCAGGCATGCAGCTCTCCTCTCATCAATTCCTGGGTGCCGCATAGCAGCCCCAAGAAGTATGGAAAATGTAGTCTCTGGCTTTCTCTTTTCCATGGTGCTCTTCGTGTTCTGTAAACAACTGAAGTGTTTCTGTAGGTGGGCATGCATTGCACGGTTCACCCTTGGACTATAATCTAGGAATGTGCTAGGGCAAGGAAATACTTGCTTGAAGGAATGCCTGGAAACTCAACATGGAATGAGCTCTCTAGTCCTGTAAGCCTCCCATCTGGCTCATTTCACAAACTGTACCTGAGTGGGTGGGGCTGTATTTATATTCATTTTCCATTTCTAGCTGTCCAGTGTCTAGTCTGAATGTGCTGGGGACTTCTCTGGGTGAACGTGTCTGTATGCGTATTTCACATTCCCTGTTCCAGAATCTGCAGGTCTCTGGAGTTAGTGCATTTACCACCGCATCTGCCTCCTTCGTCTTTGAAGCACGTTTCCATTCCACAGGTCCAGTGTATGGGCAGTGTGGCAGCAGGATGCTTTTATTTAAAAAAACAAAAAAACAAGCAAACAAAAAACAAGAGTCCACGCAGCCCAGCCTAGCACTTTCTATCCAGCTGAACTCCACACTGTCGCTGGCTGTTGAGAAGTGAAACTCACAGGATCGTTTTTTTTTTTAGAATTTGCTGCCCCAGCAGGTACCATTCTAGAGCGGGTCTTTTTTGTTTTGTTTTGTTTTGTTTTTGTTCGGGAGGGGGGGCGTTTCCTGCCGTTTAAAATGTCCAAATCCTCCCGCTCGGCTAAATCCTTCCTTACTACCGCAGCTTCTAAGCTGCCGTCCTCTAAGAAGGATGACTTAAGCAGCAAGCCGAAGAAAAGCAGCCTAGGTGAGAAGCCGGAGAGAAGGGGAAGCGAAGGAAACTTGGGGAAGCAGCAGCAGCAGCAGGTGCAGGCGGCGGCAATCCCAGCTCAGAGGAAGGCAGCAGCTCCTAAAGGTAAGCGGCTGTCCTCTAGTGTGCCTAGAAACTTCCTGCTTACTGACCCTGACAGGTAACTGATAGAGATGATAGAGATACGGCATGTTCGTGAGCATGCACCCTTTCCCAGTACACTGTAAAATAACCAATCGTTAGAACGGTGGAAGTGGCAGTGCTTTAATTAATTAAAGAATGATGTGAGAAAAGCTGGGGTGGGGGTGTCGTTTCTCTTTCAGATGAGAGCTTATTTTTGCATTCTGTACTCTTGGATAATCTGATCATATCTGCATAAAATTTCTTACTGTTGCTTTATCTACATGGAAAGAAATAGAAAAGGTCTTCTAAAGCCATGTTATTAAAGAGCAGAGGAAATTTTGCATGTTTAATTATTGGTAGTCTCTGTTTAAAACGATGCTTCTCAGAAATGCTAATCTAACAATGAATTTCTTTGCCAAGTGAGGCAAAACTTCCTGCTAATCTTGTTACCTGGACGAGCCCTCTCCAGTCTCTGTTAGAATGTGTCCCTCAGCAAGACGACTGTTGAATATTTGACCTGGAATTGAAAAACATTGAACTACTGAGAACTTTTATTTTAGTGTTGATAATCACAGAGGGCAATTAAATTGTATTTTAAAAATCTAATACCAATTTCTCCCACTTTTTCAAGAATTGTACATTAAATTTCTAAGAAGTATTTTATAGTACTTATTTTAATATATTTTGAGCTCTTGTCTAACAATATAATAACTTCGTCCTGGAAGAAGAAGTT
>CABHPQ010174716.1:12541-43127 GCA_902168405.1 Peromyscus aztecus
GGTGGTGCTGGTGGTGCTGGTGGTGCTCATGGTGCTGGTGTGCATGCCTGTAATACAAGCACTTGGAGGTGGAGGCAGGAAGATGAGAAGTTCAAGGTCATCCTCGGTTACAAATGAGTTCAGAGGCCGGCCTATGATACAGGAGACCTTATCAGCAGAGGACAGATGGCCTCTGTGTATGAGAGGCCAGTGTGTATGAGAGTTGGAGAGACAGAGAGACAGAGATGGAGATAACAAGAACTTACAGCTCACGAGGAAACCCACATTGCCCTGAGTAGCTGTGTACAGAAACTGAGTCACCTGGAGAAAGGAGCGGGGAGGAGGTGGTGGGTGAATGACCACAGTAGCTTTGGGTTCTGCGGGTCTGCCCTTGTCGTCCCCAGCTCCGCAGTGAAGGCTAGGGAGCCCCTGGGCTAGTGTTGTCCTTCCCAGCCCTGACTTCCTGTCACTCCCCTGTGTGCGTGTTTGGGAGCATCTCCCCGATGGGCTTCTCTAGCTTACTGTGTATCGGCCCCCACCAGCACCTCCCTTTCCGCTTTGATTCTCCTCACTCACTGGGACTCTTCGGAGCACAGGCATTTGCAGGCTGGGTTCCCAGTGACCCTCTGGGTCATGAGGAGAGCGCTGCTGAGGCCGCAGGAGGATGTGGCAGGCTGGGTCAGCCAGTGTAGGCGTCACTCCCAACAGGGTCCTGGGAGAAGGGGCTCCACACTTCCTGGAGCCAAATGACTCCATAAATAGAAGGATGGGAAAAGTGGGATGATCTGGGCATCCTCTCCCTCCCGGCAGCTCAGCTCTGGCTTCTGGTCCTGACTCTGGAGGCTCTTGTGAATGTTTTTCGTTCACATGTGTCCCTGCCAGTTGGTTGTGGGGCGGGGATGTGTGGTCTACTGTCTCGTAATGTAGGTTCGAAAACAAGCGCTGAAGAAGTCAGGGGTGACTGTTATTTGGTCGTTTCCCTATAGTGGTCACTCATTAGACTATCTCAGGAGTCACTTTTTTTTTTTTTAATTTTGTTTTTGGCCGGGGGGGGTGGAAGGCTGCTGCTGGTGGGGGGTGGGGTGGGGTGGTATTGCAACAGAAAGAAATTAGACACATCTTCTAATGTGGTGACTTCATTTACTTCATCCAAGGGCTCAGCATGTCCTCCCATTTAGACCCTTCCTGGGTCTTCAGAAAGCCTTAGGTCTTGTGCCATCTGCCTTCCCAAGACTACAGTCATTCCCATTACTCTCCTGAGAAGTCAGCCTCACCAAGGAAAAGGGACTTCCTGAAAGTGGTTTTCCCGAGTTAGTGCTGAAGGTAATCAGATCACACCCAATCTGCTTTGCAGGCTGGAGGCAAAGTGATGGGCTGGGGTTTTTTAGTAGCTAAGAGTGCTCAGTAATGAGCCACATGAATGCAGATTCCCGCTTAAGACTCTCCTTCCTTTTCACTTCAGAAAATAGGTGTGTATATATTGAACCTAACGTTGTGTCTTAGTAGAGAGCCCTTGTGTTGTTTAAACAAAGATGAAGATATCTCATAGAACCTATGGACAGGAATGCGGACCATCCCAGGGAGGGATGGAGCCAGGAGGTACAGGGCCACCCTGCTGCTATCATTCCTTTCCCTCACAGCTGGGTTTGTATTCCTTCGCCCACAGGGAGGGAAACAGCTGCCTCACAGCAACTCTTTCCTGTTCCAGACATACGGAAATTGGCCCTACTTCCCTAAAGAATCTGATTGGCCAAACATGAGTCTTCCCGTAGAACCAATTAGCCCTGCCCTGGCGTGAGGCGGGGCCAGTGGTCTCTTCCTTAAATATGGCTGCCAGCGGCCTTGAGATGCAGGGCAAGATTTAGAAGGTGATTCCTTGCAAGGTAAGCTAGCTGTTCATTGTGCATGACCTACCTACTACCTGTGAGCGATTTCTTTAAATGCAGCATTCATCACGCTCAACTTTTGTGCTTCCTAGAACCCTAGTCCTAAAGGAATACTCACTGACTACTTGGACATAAACAGAAATTGAGGATTTGGGGGAGATACAGCCCTTCTAAGGCTTAGTGATGCTGTTCATCCTCTCTGTGCCTCTTCTGTAAACTGAAATGGACTTCCTGTTATGATTGGGCTTGGGTAGAGGCTTATCTTCTGCCTGGAAGGCAGAACAAAAACCAAAAAACAGCACTTTTCTGAGATGTAACTTGCATACAAGATAAACTCACCATTTAATAGGTGTACAGTTTCATGGTTTTTCATTTGTTTGTATCCATTTGTTCCATGGACAATTTTCACTCTGTAAATGAAACCTGTATCCAGCCTGTCCCTCAGCCACCCAGCCTCCCGACGCTCTAAGTGATCTCTCAGCTGCTTTACCTGTGTGGACTGGCCTATTGGGGACATTTCAAATACATTAAATTATACACTATGTGGGCTTTAAAAAGGATCCTTTAAAATGTATTCGGTTTAATTTAATTTAATGGCTGTACATGTGTGTGCGAGTGGATGCCTGTGGAGTCCAGAAGTGCTGGGTCCCTCCAGAACTGGAGTTACAGGCAGTTGTGAGCTACCAGATATGGGAGCTGGAAACCAAAGTCAGGTCCTCTGCAAAAGCACTACATGTTCTTAGCCATCGACCCAAACCTGATCCCACTCCAGACTCACATTTATTTCATTTTAGATTATGTATATGTGTTTGTGTCTGTGTGGGCATGTTCTTGTGGGTGCAGGTACCCACAGAGGCCAGAGATAATTGACCCCCTGGGTGCTGGAGTTAGGTGGTTGTTAGCCACCCTACCTGGGTGCTGGGAACCAAATTCAGGGGACTCCCTGCGAGAACAGTATGTGTTTTTAACTGCTGAGCCACCCCTCCAGCTCCAGTATGTGGAATTCTTGACTGGATTCAATTTACTTAGCATACTGTTTCCCAGGTTCACCCATGTTGTAGCATGCACCTGTCCGTCAGTCCTTGTGTGGCTGAGTAATAGTCCTTTATGTAGATATACCACATTATTTATCCATTTATCAACTGATGGTCATTCGGTGTTTTTATTTATACTTTGCTTTCTGGATGTTACACAGAACGCCATTCTAAACTTTCTTAGAAACTATCTATGGGCATAGGTTTTTGTTTTTCAGGGCATGCGTTATTTCTGTTATTAATTATGTTTGTGCTTAGAGATGTGCCTGCCTAGCAGACTGTCACTGGTAATGTACTCACCCTGACTGTCCCAGAAGGTTATGAATGAAAGCTATTTCCTGCTTGTTGCCCTTAGAAGCAGGTCCAGCTGCCCCAAAGAGCCTGACCCTAAGGGGTCACCAGGGGGTCCTGGCAGAACTGAGATTCTTCAATCAGGTTTTAGAGAGGTGATGATCCCATGTAATTCTTGTTTCAGGTGTATAAGGAACAGATCTCAAAGCTCAAAGGGTGAAATGTGGGATTTGGACTAGGGAGATCTGACTGAACTCTCAGTCCTTTATTAAACATGGTGACTGATAATGGGCAAGCCTCTGACCCTTGACCTCATTTTTAAAGTGAGGTCAATGGCTCCATCTCAAAGTGGATGGACATCTGGTCCTTCAGAGGCTACTGCCAACCCCCGGGCTGAGGCCCTGTTGTGAAACTAGTTCTCACCTGCTGCTGCTAGTTTTCTGGCTGAGAAAGACCTAGGCTATTCTCAGAAGTTCCCCAGGGCTGAAGGAGCAGCCAGTTTTATAGAATTACCTTTGCTCTTTTGGTACCTGAGGTTGAAGCCAGGGCCTCATGAGTGCTAAGTGTGTGTCCTACCACAACTGACAAGCCCAGCCCCGGGGTGATTGTAACTGGTCAGTTGAGCTGCTCAGGTATCCAGTAACATATTACAAAGTCTGCCTTGGTGTCGTCCTTGTTCAAGAAGCCATGTTAATGAGACTTCATGGATGTGGCTTGTCTAACATTTGTAGGGATGAGGTCTCACAGCAGACCTGTTCCTCTGGCTCCTACAGTCTCTCCCTCTCCTCTTCCACTCTGGTCCCTGAGCTGTATGTAGGTGCAGGACTTGTGTGGTAGATGGATCCGTTGACTGTGGGCTCCATGGGTCACCCTCAGGCATGCTTACATGGATGGGGGCGGTCTCATGGGGCCTCAGCCCTAGAGAAAGGACAGCGAAGCTGGTGCTCAACACTAAGCCCCACGGTGTCTTTTGCTTTGTTTGTTTTTTACTGTTTTCCCAGCTCTCTTTGCATTTGGAGTAATCTTAAAGTGTTCAGTATCCACCCTGGAGGGCCTGATGGGAGGAAACGGATGTGATGGAGATGGAGTTGCTTCATAGAGCTGGGCGTGCTGATTTCCAAAGTATAAAAATATACAATTACAGAACTATTAAAAGACAGAACCATTAAAAACTTAGTCCAGGGCTGGAGAGATGGCTCAGCGGTTAAGAGCACTGACTGCTCTTCCAGAGGTCCTGAGTTCAATTCCCAGCAACCACATGGTGGCTCACAACCTCCTGTAATGAGACCTGGTGCCCTCTTCTGGCCTGCAGGGACACATGCAGGCAGAACACTGTATACATAATAAATAAATAAATAAATCTTTTTAAAAAATGCGACATTTTAAAAATATTTTATTATTATTATTTAAATAATTTATTTTTCATTTCATGTGCATTTCATGTGTTTTGCCTGCATGTATGTCTGTGTGAGGGTGTCAGGTCCCTTGGAACTGGAGTTATAGACAGTTGTGAGCTACCATGTGAGTGCTGGGAATTGAACCTGGGTCTTCTGGAAGAGCAGTCAGTGCTCTTAACTGCTGAGCCATCTCTCCAGCCCCAATTTTATTATTTTTGATTGTGTGTGTGTATCTGTGCGTGTGTGCGTGCGTGCGTGCGTGCGTGTGTGCGTGCATGTGAGTTCAGGTGTGCATTGGAGCCATAGGCTTAGATCCCTCCTAGAGCTGGAGTTACAGGTGGTTGTGAACTGTCCATCATGGATGCTGGGACCTGAACTTGAACTGAGCCATTCTCTCCAGTCTGATTCTCCTCCCCCAACCCCTCTGAGGCAAGGTTTCACTGTGTATCCCAAAACTCACAGAGATCCTCCTGCCTTTACCTCCTGAGCACTGAGACTAAAGACCCATCCTGCCCAGCTCTCCCAGTTCTCTTAATGAACAAGTGTTGCAAAACTCAATGTGGTACAAAAGAAGTGTAAAAGATGAGGTTAACAATAAGAGTTAGGAAAATATAGTAATAATGCAATAAAACAGGACAGCATGATAATGGTATGTGAACCAACTCTCTCAAACTGTCTTGCTGTATCATACCCTTCTTGTGATGATGAAGGAGGGTGCAGGGCCTGTGTGATGAGAGGAAGTGAGGAGAATGATGTGGGCCCTGTGTAGGACTAGGCTGCTGTGTAAGGGCTTGAACACAAGCACGCAATATCATGACTGATGGTATCTTTGCAGCCAATATGTCTCCTCTGTGACACAGTGTGTTCTGCTGGACCAAGGAGTGATTCCCATCTGGTGGGATGGAGCAGGACAGTGTGAGAGTTCCTCACACTACTCAGAATAGCACACGTGTAAAATTTGCAATATCAGTGTAGTGTCGCATGCCTTTAATCCCAGCACTCAGGAGGCAGAGGCAGGTGGGTCTCTGTGAGTTCGAGGCCAGCCTGGTCTACATAATGAGTTCCAGGACAGGCAGAGTTAGTTACATAGTAAGACCCTGTCTTGGGAAAAACAAATAAACAAAAAATTGTAAATCTTTTTCACCTATCACTTTAATTTGATATTTAAATTAATTTACTACGCCTGACCACAGTTAAGTGGGGGGACTGCTGGGCAATTTAAACTAAGCTAGAACCTGATTTTTACCAGTTTGGTAACCTGCAGTGTACAAAAGAAACAGGAGGAAGTGTATTTTTCATTTAAAAATTCGATGTGCATTTTATTTCATGTGCATGGGTGTTTTGTCTGGTGACATTGCTGATGATTCCATTGCTAATGAGAGAGGAGAATGAAACGTGATTGTGTGCATGGGTGTATGTCTGTACATCACATGTGTGCCTGGTTCTCTCGGAGGCCAGAAGAGGGTGTTGGAGCCTCTAGGACTGAAGTTAAAGACAGCTGTGAGCCTCCATGTGGGTGCTGGGAAGCAAATCCAGATCCTCTGGAAGAGCAGCCAGTGCTCTTAAGACACTGAGCCATCTCTTCAGCCCTGGACCGCTTTTTATTTGAAAATAAACAAAACAGAAGTTGGGGGTGAGCTCACTGTGAATCACACCATCAGTGTACATCAGTCCTTGGCTTCAAACCCAGCACCCAAAGAGAAATCTGAATTAAGACTATGGAGTCACATTTTAGTATATATAGCATAGTTCATACTTTTTAATTTTATTATTTATATGGGATCTTATGTAGCCCAGGTTAGTGTCAAAGCTGTTAGATAGCCGAGAAAATCCTTGCAAATTCTGGAATTAGCAGGTTTGCCACCAGCATCCAGCTCTGTAGCTTCTACTTTAATGATTATGACACACACTGACTTCATCAGAACCAACCCTCCTAGTTAGAGACCTCGAGGGGGACCGATACCATAAACACTGTAACTCGGTGTTCCTGTGCAGGGAGCCCATGGAAGTACACATCTACTCTCTAACCCTCCGTGAATGGTGAGCTGGAAGGCAACCTGGAAGCGTTTCCACATTGCCAATGGAAGAGGAGACTGAAGCATGATCTCCAAATGTCGTCAAGAGAAAAATGCCTTTCCATATTCCTAAGGTGCCTGAATACCTCTGCAGATGTGAGAAAACCCTCCCTGCGTTTAGGAGAGAGAAGGCACCATCTTGACTTGCTTGTGGCCTCATCAGCACCAAGTGTGGTCCAGTTTGCATTCTTAGACTGGGCTAGCCACAGCTCCCAGAGGCTTCATCACATGTCAGACCAACAGGTATCAGCTAGGAAGATACCAATTCGGTGGCTAAAAGAAAATATTGTCAGTAACTGAATATTCACAGCCACGGGCAGTCTTGATGTAGCTCAGGTTATACTCCTAACCTGAAATGAGCCTTGATATTGAAACCAGTGTGGGCATCTGCGACCCTCCATTACTATAGCAAATGCCTGAGAGAATTAAGTGTTTAAAGAGAAGAGGCTTATTTTGCCTCAAAATAATCCTTATTGAGAGGTTACAGTCCGAGATCAATGGACAGTCCTTGCACCAGGGAGGCAGAGGCAGGAGGACTGAAGTTTGAGATAAACTTTTCCTGTCTCAGAAACAAAACAAGGGCTGCTGAGATGACCTGAATTCGACCTCCTGGACCCTCATGGGGGAAGGAGAAGACCAATTCCCAAAAGTTGTCCTCTGACCTCCACATAAATGCTGTGCTGCACACACACAGTACATAAATTTAATTTTTAAAGACGTGTCCATTTAGTACAGACAGATGCAGCTCTTTCGTCCCAACTATCCCTGTGCCCCGGTTGTATTAGGAACTTCTTATACAGAGAGGTTGTCATGTGGCACCCCAGGTCACTGTGAGACAGTGTACGGCTAGGCAGGTCCTGGGGTCAGAGACCTCCATCTTCTTCCGTATGTGAAAATGCTGGATTGTTCTTGAAAATACTAGTAAATAATAAATGTACTCTGCAAAGGTCTAGCACTAACTGCTGAGCCATCCATCTAGCCCAAGTATGACCATTTAAAAAATCAAATTCTATAGATATTGTGCGTAGAAATAATATACCAGCTTAAGAGCAGGAGATACACCTGCTCTCCTACTCGGATTCCTTTATTCCCACTTAAACATACTTTATTAATTATATTTTTAATTATTTTACCTTATGAGTTTGAGTGTTTTACCTGCATGTATTTCTGTGCAACACCTTCGTGCCTGGCATCCACGGAGGCCAACAAGGTGGTCAATCCATGGAACTGGAGGTACAGATGGTTGTAAGCCATCTCGTGTGGGTGCTGGGAATCGAACCTGGGTCCTATGGAAGAGCAGCCAGGTCTCTTCTGCTGAGCCATCTCTCCAGCTTCAGTTGAGACATCTCACAGCCACTTGTAATAACAACTTCTGGGAATCGGATGCCTCCAGCCTCTGTGGGCACTGGCACTCACATGTCCATACCCCCCCCCCCCCATGCACGTAAGTAAAAATAAAATGAATATTTTTGTTGTTGTTGTTGTTGTTTGAGACAGGGTTTCTCTGCGTAGCTTTGGAGCCTTTCCTGGAAGTTACTCTGTAGCCCAGGCTGGCCTTGAACTCAAAGATCCGCCTGCCTCTGCCTCCTGGGTGCTGGGATTAAAGGCGTGCACCACCCGGCTAAAATAAATCTTTAAAAAAAAGAATATGTGCCAGGCGGTGGTGGCCGTACCCCTTTAATCCCAGCACTCAGGAGGCAGAGCCAGGTGAATCTCCATGAGTTCGAGGCCAGCCTGGTCTACAGAGCGAGATCCAGGACAGGCACCAAAACTACACAGAGGAAACCCTACCTCAAAAAAAAAAAAAAAAAAAAAAAAAAAAAAGAAAGAATATGCTCAGTGATGAGATTCAGAGGCATCTTATTTAGTCATAAATGAATAATTAATGCCCAAGCAGATATGCCTCCCTGGTCCCTGGGGAGGAAAGCGAGGCAGAAAGTCAGGCTGGGGTGAACTACAAGGACAGGGCCTGGCCCTGAGGGCTCCCCTCCCCTGGAGGTGCAGGCTGCAAGCTCCTCCTTCCTCTTTGAGGTAAAATACTTCGGTTTTAATTCTTGGGCCTTTGCCAAAGAGGCGATTGTTTTATAATTAATGACTTGCCTTTTTTGTGTGCGTGTGTAGTCCAGGCCCTTACAAAGAGAAAAATGGTGTATGGGGAGTTTTAACTGGACGGTAGTATTTAGTAGGCTTGCTTAAAGGAGCTGAAAAAAGAATGCTTTCAAAATGCGGCAGTGGGTTTGAGAGGTGGCTCGGCAGCTCAGAGCACTTGCCCTCGCAGAGGACATAGTGTGGTCCCCAGCACCATGTGGTCGCCACACAGGCAGCTGTACCTCTCATTCTAGGGGGTCCATCCACCCCTTCTTCTGACCTCTGTAGGCTCCAAGCATGCACAGGACACAGACATACATGCAGGCAAAACACCCAACTGTATAAAAGTAAATACAATCTTTAAAAAATTATATGAACTCTTATGTATCTGTTGTGTCAAAATTTTAGAGACCATTTTAGGGCTATTAAAAGTTTTAATAACTGGAGATGGTGGTACACTCCTGTAATCCCAGTCTGAAGCAGAGTTGCCATAAATTCTAAGTCAGTCTCTCTCTCTCTCTCTCTCTCTCTCTCATATATACACACACACACACACCCTGTTTCAAAAAAACAAAAATAGTAATAATTAAGACCATCTGGTTAATAGGAAGTTCTGCTTTTATAGGAAACAGTTGGGTGAGGAAATGTGGTATTAATATTCTTTCATTAGACCTCTTGGTCAGCAGTCTGAATCACAAGGCCAAATTGCCCAGGGAGAAATGAGTCCTCAATTGTGTGAAAATCATCTAAATACTATTGTTTATCATATTAGATTGCAAACCAGCCCACAGACAGTTGGTTTTGCTGCATCAGAGATGTCCCTAGGTTCACTGGAAGAGACTCCCAGTACACCACAATTTGAGCAATAGACTGTCCCAGATCTGTAAAGTGGCAGGAAAGCTTATGTGTACAGAGCACTCCCAAAGAAGACTAGACTTGTCATCTTAGTAATTATTTTACTTTTTTAAGATTGGTTTTTATGAGACCGGGCAGTAGTGGTGCATGCCTTTAATCCCAGCACTCAGGAGGCAGAGGCAGATGGATCTCTGTGAGTTCAAGCCCAGCCTGCTCTACAAAGTGAGTTCCAAGACAGCCAGGGCTACACAGATAAGCCCTGTCTCGGGGGGTGGAGGAGATTGATTGTTTTTATTTATGTGTGTGTGTGAGTATATGCCATGTGTGTGCCGGTGACAGTGGAGGCCAGAGGTATGCCAGACCCCACAGAGCTGAAGTCCCAGGGGGTTGTGAGCCCCCTGATGTGGTTGTTTGGAACTTCACTCACTTCCTAGAGGAATAAGAAGTGCTCTTAACCACTAGCCATCTCTCCAGCCTGGATTTAATTTTGTTGTTGTTGTTTTTGTTTTTTGAGACAGAGTTTCTCTGTGTAACATCCTGGCTATCCTGGAACTCGCTTTGTAGACCAGGCTGGCCTCAAACTCACTGAGATCCATCTGCCTCTACTTCCCAAGTGCTGCAATTAAAGGCATGCGCCTCCACTGCCCAGCTAATATTTTTTTTAAAATAACGTGTGTGTGTGTGTGTGTGTGTGTGGCACATGTTCCACAGCATGACTGTAGAACTGTAGAGGTCAGAGGACAGACTGTGTGAGTTAATTTTCTCTTATCATATGGGTTCTGGTGAACGAACTCAGATTGTCAGGCTTGGCAGCAAGTACATTTACCCCCTGAGACATCTCCGCCAGCCTATTTTGATCATCAGGAGCAAAAACAAAAACAAAAACAAAGAACCCAAATGAGAGCAGCATATTCCATACCTCTGAATTCAGGCATCCTGATGGCCATTGCTGAATGTGGGTGTTTTCTGTACCTCTTCACTCCCAGCCTCTGCTCCCCATCCAAACTCACCTTGTAATGTGGCACCAGAATATGCCATCTCCTGGTCCCCTGGAGCTAGGAGTTGTTACCTGATGGGAACTGAGTTCACTTAGTGTTGTGTGTTTGAGGCTAAAGCTACTTGGGAGCATCTCCTGGAAGGCTAGTGGTGGCTCTGCTTCCTCAGGTGATGAGGCAAGCACTCCTGAGTGGAGAGTGCTGCAGAGACTGCGTGCAGCCCAGGCACTGTCCTAGTGTGCTTCTCTAGGAGGGAGACAGAGCCTCTCTCAGCCTGGCGTCCCCTAGAGCATCCTGCACACAGCTTGGCATGAGCCTAAAAGAAAAAGAAGATGGAGAGCTAGCTGCCTGGCTCACAGGGAAGAAGGGTGCGTGGTGGGGGTTTGGTCTGCAGAGCCAGAGTGCAGGCTGTGGGAGCGGGATGATGGGTGGAGGTTGGCTGCTCTCCCCGCCCCCACGTCCCATGTGGCTCTCTGCCAGAAGAGGACAGAAAGGCAGTGTCTGTGGGCCCAGCCCCATGGAGAGGCTCCAAAGCTTCAGCTGTGTGAGTGTTGTGAGAGGGACAGTGAGTTCCTTCCTGTCCCCAAAGGCCTTTCAGGGCTCCCCTCCACCGCGGGATGGGTGGGCCCGAGTGCCTGGCTTCACTGGAGAACTGGGCTCAGTTCCACCACAGGTTTATTCCAGAATGTACAGTGCTGGGTTGCTGTAAAGTAACAGCTAGGCTCCTGGGCAGCCAGTGCTCCAGCCCTCCCCAAACACAGCAAGCTTGGTGGCTGCATCTGCTCCGGGCATTTTCAGCTCATGGGCCCCTTCACGCCTCCTTCCTCCTAGAAAGAATTCTCTTATACATCTGTTTGTTTGTGTGTGCGCATGCTCACAGAGGTCAAAGGGCAACTTGTAGGGAGTGGGTTCTTCTGCCGTGTGGGTGGGTTCATCGGGTGTGGTAACAAGCACCTTCACCCCTGAGCCGTCTCACCTGACCAGGTAGGTCTTCCTCTTTATAATGTGTGGTCCGTGGGTACTGTGTTTCATGTATTTTATGTTTTTATTTATGTTTTATTTATTTATTTATTTATTTATTTATTTATTTATTTATTTATTGCCTTAGTCGCTGCTCTATTGCTGTCACATGGGGTTTCTCTGTGTAGCCCTGGCTGTCCTGGAACTCACTCTGTAGACCAGACTGGCCTCGAACTAACAGGGATCCACCTGCCGCCACCACCTCCTGCCGCCACCACCTCCCCCCCCCCGTGACCAACTCTTATAAAGGAAAGCGTTTGATTGGGGGCTTGCTTACAGTTTCAGAGACTTAGTCCAGGATCATCGTGGCAGGAAGTGTGGTGGTGTGGATGTCGACAGAGCAGTAGCTGAGAACTTTACATCCGGGATTCCCTGGCAGCAGCCTGAGAGAGAGAGAGACCCTGAGCCTGGCTTGGGCTTTTGAAACCTTAAAGCCCACCCCCAGCAACACACTCCTCCAACAAAGACACACCTCCTAATCATTCCAAGCAGTCCTCCCCCTGGGAACTAAACATGCAAACATATGAGCCTCTGGGGGTCATTCTCATTCAAACCACCACATTTATTTATTTGTGTCTCTGACCTTTCCCTCCTGATACCTACTATCTAGAAGCATGTCTTGGAACACAACCCTTTGATTTCTTTGGGGAAGTTCTGAGCCAGGACATTGAATGCCCACACTGTTGCCTGGCAGGTTTATTAGCCTCAAAGAAAGGGTAGAAATCTTGGAAGCCTGGGGAGATCATATGACATCATCCCCTTGGGACGGGGTTTCTGAATGGTGTCTTCTTGCTACCTCCAGTTCTGGGCGGGATCTCCTAGATATAAACAGTGTGGAGTGAGAGTTGTAGACCTGCTTCCTTCTGAAGGCGGTGGCCTGTGTGACTCGCTGAGTGTGTGTCTGTTCTCTAGGCCACCTGGAGCCTCTCTCGATGCTGACATGGTGACATCGTACAGGCGGGCCGCAGGCAGCCACAGCCAGACTGGAACTCTGAGCTACAGACTGGCCGACAAGTAAGAGCCTCCCTTTGCATGCACCCTGAGAGTGTGGGGGATGAGCAAGCTTCTGAGTCTCCTGCCTTTCTCCCTAAGAATGTAGGAATTGAGTAGTTTCTCACTCTCTTCCTTAACTAAGGGGTGTCACTTTCCTGAGCATGTCCTTTCACTGCCTTCATTTGAGGCTTGGGACAAAAGTGGTCGAGAGGGTCTGTCTGTATATTGCCGAGTGAGCATTGTGAATCTCCTTTGTGCCTTCCAGGCTAGGGCATATTTTTCTAGCTAATAGACTGACTCACAGGTTTTTCACTTACCTCTGAAGCTTTGCACCCGTAGCTGTCCACATAGTCAGCCCTTCCCATCTTCTGCCAGCATGGAGCCTTTTCCTTGATGCTGCTCATGTTCTGTTGTGAGTAAGCTCGTCACCGCTCTGCAGCCCAGATGCTAGAATGCTAGAAGCAGGAACTCCAGATACCCGTGGGTCCCAGAGTCATGTGGAGAAGACACTCTGTTGTGGAGTCAGTTCAAATGTTACCATTCTTTATCCTTCTTGCTTGACTTCAGTAAATACAGCATGTCCTCCCAACAAGCCAGTCTTTCTTCCTCGGGTACTGGTCAGTCATCCCAGGTGTTCGGGGTCTTAAGTGAATACTGTGATGGTCACAGTTGCCATCAGTTGAGTACCTTGGGCATAATACATGAGTTAATCGATTAATTTATTAAATGCATTATGTATTGACAGCCTACCATACACCAGGAACAATAAACAAGACCAATTTGGCTTCTGTACTCAGAAAGCTCCGATCTAAAGAAGGGAGATAGTATTCCTACTTTTAGAAGAAGAAGAAGAAAAAAAACAAAAAAACAAAACAGAGGGTTGCGGGTATAGCTCAGTGGTAGAGCCCATACAGCATGCTCAAATCTCTGGGTTCAGTCTCTACAATGAGAAAAAAAAATGTAGTGAGGACTCAAACCTAAGCCTCTCTGACTCCAAGGCCCAGCATTTATCTGCTGGCCAGTGTTGTCTGGCAGCTATGTGACAGCGATTTGTGCTGTCATCGGTTGTCAGCCGTAAACACTAATCTAGAAGGCCATGTTTTCTCACATCTGTCCTCTACTTCCATTTTGCCATGAGAATAGAAACTATAAGTTGTGCCCTTTCGGTTCTCAGGAAAATAACAATGGACTGTGTGATTCTGCCTAAAATTTAAATCCATGTTACTGTCTTGAGGAGAATTAAAACAGTTTTTTTTCAGGGATGGAGAGGTGGCTCAGAGGTTAAGAGCTCTTAAGTCTCTTACAGAACCAAGGTTCAGCTCCCACCACCCACACGGCCGCTCACAACCATCTGTAACTCCAGTTCCAAGGGGTGCAGCGCCCTCTTCTGGCCTCCATGGACACCAGGCATACGTGTGGTACACATACATATATGCAGGCCAACACTCATGCATAAAGTAAAAATAAAATAAATACTGAATCCTAATTGTCGTTTTCAAAAAGAAATTCTGCTTTGACAGCGTGTGAAGTGTGTTTGCGGTCTCACAAGCTTAGAATTTATACTGTGCAACCAAGAACAGCAGCATAATTTGTGTGCCGATGATGTAACTAAGGGAGAGGCCTTTATATAAACAACTTGTAGTCTTAGAAGTGGAAAATTATAGTAACAGGATGAATGCAGCTGCTAATTATTCATCCCTCACTGTGAACCTTAGCTGGAGTTTCTCACTCACTAGACAGATTTATATAAATTCAGAGAAACGTGCCCTAGCTTCGTGCCTGTTTCCTGGGCCCACCCATCTAATTACCATGCCCAATCGTAATCTCTGCTGTGCGAGATTGGTTTGTATTTCGAAATACTATATTCTCGTTCTCATTCAGTGTGCTTCAGATGTTTTCTTCCTAAAGAGTTTTTGGCATCTTTATGGTGCTAACCTCCTAAAATCAAATTTAGAGGTGTGCAGTTCCACTCGTAGGTTCTAGACAGAGTCATCTGCAGTTGTAGAAAACCTTCTATCCACTGAGGAGCTATTTGCCACATGGGATTTGTGAGTGCTTAGCTGGCAGCTGGGGCAGCTGAGGGACGACGCTTTCATTTCATTGGATTTAAGTTCACACAACCCCATGCCTGGTGGAGTGGACAGTGCGTTTCTAAGCCACGTCTAAAGTCTACATCTCCATGTTGATTCACACATTCACTCAGGCAGCGGACACTTACTGACTCCTGCTCTGCCAGGATTGTTCTGGAGCTGGGAAAGCAGCTCTTGACAAACAGCCCCTCTCACAGAGAGCCATTCCAGTGGGGTTTGTGCTCCAGAGAGTGTCCCCAAGTCCTGGCTTCACACCTCAACCCCAGGCAGTTTCTGAAGCCCAAGCCGGGCAGTGGTGGCACAGGCCTTTACTCAGAGCACTCCCAAGTGGCTCTCTGAGCTCGAGGCCAGCCTGGTCTATGGAGTGGGAGATGGCAGGGCCAGTTAAGTACCTGCTGTGCAAGCCTGAGATCCTGAGAACCGTGTGAAGAGCTACATGTAGCAGTTTATGTGCCAGCTGTGGGCATAAAGGGACAGGTGGATCCCAAGGGCTCTATCCAGCCAGGCTAGCCTAGTCAGGGTTTCAGGCCAGTGAGAGACCCTGTTTCAAAAAAACACATGCATATAAAAATAAAATAAATCTTTAAAAAAAGCAAAATAGCTTCAGAGGCCGGAGAGATGGCTCAGCAGTTAGAGGACCTGGGTTCAGTCCCCAGCACCCACATGGTGGCTCACAATCTATAACTCCAGTTCCAGGGACTCCGATGCCCTCTTCTGACATCCATGGGCACCAGGCACACATGGTTAACATACATACATGCAGGCAAACACCCATATACATAAAAATTAAAAATGATACAATAAGTTTTAAAAAACAAAACAATAGCTTCAATGTTGTGGTTGACAATTAGTATATAATACTTATATCTGGTTCTGGCGTCTATCCAAGACTGGCCAAGGACAGTAATGTAAGGACCCCTCACCTTGTATTTGTCTCTCTGGCACAGGGTCAAGGCAGAAGGGCCAAAGGCTGGGGAAGCGTCTAGAAGGCAGCCACTGCCCTTGGGAAGGAGTCCTCCAAGGAGCCCCTGCAACCTCATGCTGGAGGCAGGAGTGGACATGCTCGGCTCCAACATGATCATCAGTGGCCCGGCTGCAGACCTTGGTGCTAAAGAGGCCAGCCGGCCTACAAAGAAGCAGCTTGGTAGTGTCCAGAATCCTGGATCATCCACCCGAGTCCGAGCCCAGCCCCTCAGCATAAAGGACAAGATATCCAAGTGGGAAGGCAAGAAGGAGCCACCTGCGCCTGAGCCTGCCAGGCAAACAGACGGCCAGGAGAACTCCTTGCCACCCTGCGGGGTAGAGAGGAGAGGCAGCGAGGTCACCAGAACTGGGAACGGAATGAGACTTGAAGCAGAGGGCTTGGGAAATGACGGCAGAAGGACAGCAAGAAGCGTGTGTCAGGACACAGAACGGTGGCCAGGCCTGAGGCAGAGCGATGGACAGCCAGAGCCCAGCCAGCACCGAGGGCTCGAGCTGAAACCCAGTGACTTACGCTTCCAGAGTGACCATCTCTCCGTGCTGAAACAGGTCAAGAGACTGGAGAAGGCCTTGAAGGATGGCTCCGCTGGCTTAGACCCCCAGTTGCCAGGGACTTGTTATTCCCCCCACTGTCTGCCTGACAAAACAGAGGAGGACCGACCCACTCCTGAGAGCCACGGAGGTGGGGGTTCCAAGTGGAGGGCCCACCACGTGGAGGGCAGGGAGCCAGGCCCTGATGTTTCAGAGGAGTGGAGAGGCCAGGAGAGTGTGTACAGGGGCTCCAGGCAGTACCCCCCAAAGCCTTTCATCAACCCCCTTCCCAAACCCCGCAGAACGTTCAAACATGCCGGAGAAGGGGACAAGGACGGGAGTCCAGGGAGCCCCGGCTTTAGGAAAGAGAAGAGAATCCTGCCTCCCCTGCCTGCTCTGCCGCCCCCTCCCCCACCGCTGCCCTCCTCCCCTCCTCCCACTTCCGTGAGTAGAAGACCCTGGACGGGGAGGCAAAGACCCAGTGCTGACCACAGGTAGGTGCTCGCCAGAGGACTCCGCTGTTGCCTGTGTCCCTTTGCACCTGCCTCTTGTCAGCCTAAGGATGTGTCCCATGTACCTGAGGGCTCTCAGAGTCGTCAAGTGTTCATGGTGTGAGGCAGCTTGTTGATCCACCTGGAAATGTGGTAACCAGTGTGTTTCCTTTTGTTCTCTCACAAAAGAATGTTTGCTTCTAAATATCTTCCTCTGGAGGCAGGTACAGTGGTACAGGCCTATAATACCAGCTCTTGGGAGTTTGAGGCAGGAGGGTCATAAGTTCAAAGCCAGCCTATACAACGCAGCAAGTTCCAGGCTAGCTTGGGCAACTTAGTGAGATCCTGTCTCAGAACAACAAAATTACCTTCCAGGTGTGATGAGGGCTTGTCATTGTCACCAGGGGTTAAGTGAAGAAGTTTGTGAAGCTAGGCGTTTCCCAGTTTACCTTTTCAGAGTGTGTGTGTGTGTGTCTGTGTGTCTGTCTGTGGGATGGGTGTGGAGGCCAGAGCTGATGTCCGGTGTCTGATTTTGTTCTCCACTTCCTGAGGCAGAATCTTTGTCTGTCACTGACCCAGCTTGGCCTAGGGATCTCACGTCTGTGCTTCCAGAGTGTGGGCACTACAGGTGGTCATGTGCTCTCTCTCTCCTCCCCCCTCCCCCACGGTGTCTGTGTATGTAGTCCTGGAATTCTGTCTGTAGACCAGGCTGGCCTCGAACTCACAGATGCCTCTGCCTCCCGAGTGCTGGGATTACAGGTGTGTGCCACCACTCCAAGCTGTTTTTTGTTGTTGAGACAAGGTCTTTGCAGAGGTCCCCGAAAGCTCTGCAGTCAGAGAAGTGGATCTCAGCGGCAAGGAGGAAGCTCGGTCCAGCACGGCTTAGCTGGTGCTGATTCAAGCTTCTGGAGTCTGACACCAGGCAGTTTATTTTAAGCATATTTAAGTACTGTACAATTTTGGAAAGAGGTTTCCTGGTAACGGTTTTCTCAATCCCATGTACACAATAAAGTGTGACTACATCACAACTCTTTGGCAAAGTACATGTGACTTCTACCTTGAAGATGGGTTCTGTCTATGGCTTAAGGCTCAGGATCTGGTGTGGTCTCTGACCCACATAGTGTAGAGGTCACATCTCCCCTAAGGATGGGTTCTATTGACTGAGAAACAAAGATAAAGATGCAGGGAAGGAGAGTCTGGGATAACATTCTGGGGGAGGGGGTGGGGGGGGTTGGGTGAGGCGTGGCCCTACAGATAGCAAAGGTCACCTGGTTATTAAGAGCATCAGCTCCCAGCCCTCTGGGTGAAAACAGGTATACACATCTATTGCAGCCTATGGAGACCAGCTCCACCATTTAGGGAAAAATTGTAATAGCACATGTGAAAATTACAGACAGAAGCAAATGATATTCCAGAGTCTGTGGCCCTGCGGCCATGCCTAACGAGGTTCCTCATCAGAGAATTATTCCCCTGGTGGGTTGACACCTTGAATATCAATTACCGTCTGTTGTTGCTCTGACATGTCTAATTGGCTACCGGCACACATCCCTTCTGTTGAAGAGACAAGCCTTCGTGCTTAACATTCCTGGTTTTCCTAGTGCTTGTCTGTGAGCTCGAAGACTTGGAGCTCTCTAGACCAAGCTGTCATAGAACTCACTCTGTAGCTCAGGCTGGCCTTGAATTTGTGGTAATGCTGCCTTAGCTTCCCAAGTGCTGAGATTACAGATGTGAACCACCATGTCTGACTTATTTTGTTCCCTTATTTGCCTCCTAACTTGGCTTGGCATCTTCCACATGGTTTTGGCCACTCATCTTCAATCTACTGTTGCCCGAGGCCACCAGCAGTCTCGGTCTCATTAAGTCCAGTGGCCAATGTTCTGTCATTTTCTTAGATGACGTCTCTTGGTGTGGAGGACAACTGTTGTATCATCCTGTCTTGAGACGTTGCCTTCATTTGGCTTCTGGCACCTCCAGGTGAGGCTTCCTCCTGGACGCTCTCGGTCCTTCCTTTTCTCCTTCTACTCTTAGGACGGTACCTACTATCCTGACCTGCCCCTGCCCCAGCCAGGCTCGGACCAAGGCTTTTGTCCTCTCCCGACACTTGTCCCTGATGGTCTCATCCCACCCTGTGCGTGTCACTTGCCGAGGATATGACTCCCCAACTGAGACCTCAGTCTCAGCTGAGTGCAGTCATGCCTTGCTGGATCTCCATGTGGCTGTCACTCCAGGCCACCACTGACCGTTTCACAGTAGCCACGTCTCGTCAAATGACGTCACCCTTTAGTTACTTAACCCAAGAGCTAGTCGCTCGCAGGACTGAATAAGAGGATGATTGTGCCGGGTGTTGGTGGCGCACGCCTTTAATCCCAGCACTTGGGGGAGGCAGAGGCAGGTGGATCTCTGTGAGTTCGAGGCCAGCCTGGTCTACAGGGCGAGATCCAGGACAAGCACCAAAATTACACAGAGAAACCCCGTCTTGAAACCACCCACCACCCAAAAAAAGAGGATGATTGGACCATGTGCCTGGGTACCAGGTATTTGGGAGAGTCTACACTTGACTGTATCTAGCAAGGAGGGGGTCTTTTTCCTCACCCTGTGGCATTGTTATAAAAAGCCCTTTTGAATAGAGTTCTGGGCTGGTGGGTGTTGACCCAGGCCTTCCCAAAGCTACCCTGTGTTTCTGTCTTCTCGTCATCTAGGTCTCTCTATCTATCTATCATTTCTTAATTCCTCTCTCCTCCACCTAAGAACCCTTCAAAAGGTGGGAGTAGGTCGGAGCTGGTCTCGCACGGACACCAGCCTCACCCCAATGCCCCCAGAGTGTTTATCCCAGACTCTCCCTCCCTGCACCTTTATCTTGTCTTTCTCAGTCAATAGGTGAATCCTTAGGGGAGATGTCTCATGCACTTCATAAGCCTGGTGACCTCTACACTATGTGGGTCAGAGACCACACCAGATCCTGAGCCTTAAGCCATAGACAGAACCCATCTTCAAGGTAGAAGTCACATGTACTTTGCAAAAGAGTTGTGATGTAGTCACACTTTAAGCTTTATTGTGTACATGGGATTGAGATAATTGTTACCAGGAAACTTTTTTTCCAAAATTGTACTGTACTTAAATATGTCTAAAATAAGCTGCCTGGTGTCAGACTCTAGAAGTTTGAATCAGCACCGGTTAAGTCATGCTGAACTGAATTTCCTTCTTTCCTCTCTTGGATCAGATCATTTCTCTTGCTTGTTGGAACCCCCACAATCTAGCCTACCTGACTATCCTGGAACTCGCTCTGTAGACCAGGCTGATTTCAAACTCAGAGATTCACCTGCCTCTGCCTTCCAAGTGTTGGGTTCCTATGAGCCATTTGTTCTGTTGTTTTGTTCATTTGTTTGTTAAATTTTAATTTAAAAAATTTATGTATAGGCTGGAGAGATGGCTCCGCAGTCAAGAGCACTGGCTGTTCTTCCAAAGGACCTGGGTTCAATTCCCAGCACCCACATGGCAGCTCACAACTGTCTATAACTCCAATTCCAGGGGATCCTACACCCTCACACAGATATAAGTGCCAGCAAAACACCCATGCATATAAAAATACATTTCTAAAAAATTATGTACATGGATGTTTTTCCCTTATGTATGTCTGTGCACCACATGCATGCCCAATGCCCACAGAATCCAGAGAGGGTTTCAGATCCCCTAGAACTGGAGATAGGTACGGTTGTAACCTACCATGTCAGTGCTGGTAATTGATTGAACTCAGATCCTATGGAAAGACCAGCCAATGCTCTTAACCTGAGCCATCTCTCCAGTCTGGTTTTTTGATGTTATTGGTTTGTATGTTTGTTTGTTTTGTTAAATTAATATTGTGTGTGTGTGTGTGTGTGTGTGTGTGTGCAATTATGTGCCTGTGGAGGCCAGAAGAGGGTGTTGTATCCTTTGGAGCTGGAGATACCTGATGAGGGTCCCTGGGAATAGAACTTGGGTCCTCAACAAGAGCAACTGCTCTAAACTGCTGAGCCACCTCCCCAGCCAATTGTTATGTTTTGTGTTGAAGGAAGAGCTGACTTTGGTGCTGGGAATTGAGCCCAGGGCCTTCTGCAGGTTAAACTCATGTTCTACCACTGAGTCACATACCCTCAGCCTCCGTCTCCAGTTCCAAGTCCTTGCCAATTCAGTGCTCGAGCCTGGCTACATTAACTACAGCCTGGTGGCTTCTCCGAGTGATACCACTTCCTCACCCCTCCCCGAGGCAGCTTGGTTGTGGAAACAAATCTTTCGTCTATGTCTCATTATCTCTTTCCTCCTTGCTACAATCTGCTGTTTTCAGCCTTCTAGCATTTTCTTTATAAGCAGCTAAAATGACTTCGTTTCAGTCCAAAAATGAATGCATCTTGGCCAGTTCAAATATGATCACATCAGCTGCACTTTAACAATTTTGACTTTAGGTTTCTCATTTTGTTTAAAATACTACAGTGGAGGTGATTAGGGCAAGATGTTCACTTTCTACATTTGAGAAAATAGTATGCTCTTTGTTGTGGTCCTATCTCCCAGAGAAAGAAAAATGGCTTACCCCTGCATTTGGCAGACGTCCTGTCTTGTCTGAGTCAGGAGAGCCAAGCCAAGGCTGGAGAAAGAAATGATGAAGGATCCCGAGGCCGTGAGGGTTTGGGATGACACAGCCAGTCTGGGGGCTTTACAGACTGAAGTCACTGTATTCTCATTGGCCACTCAGCCCGCCCCAGCCAAGCCACACCAGGGGATGCTGATTCTTGGTTTGAGGACAGTGTCTTTTTTTCTCTTCTCTCTGTCCTTTTTTCCTCTTCCCTTCCTTCCCTTCCCTGCCTCCTTCCTTTTCTTCATTTCTCTGAAACCCCAGAGAAATTAACTGCAAAGACTTAGGCCCTCAGCCTAACCCCTCACGTGCCAGGAAATTCCAAAGATAAGCATCCTACAGTCACGTGAGCTTGGCTATGGATGTTTATGGCATACATTTAATAACCCTGGCATGAATGCCTTGAGGCTGCCATGAAACAAAAGTGGTATTTTTTTGAAGTAAGCACCTCAAATTCACATAGATGCATGCTCCAAATATTTTAACTTGAATTTAGATTTTCACATTTGAGCTGCATTTGGTCATGCGATGGTTTTGAAACCTTTGTAGAAACCAAATAGCTCCACCCACCATGATTTTAACTTGTCACTGATGGTTTTGGCATCAGACAGAGCTGTCCCTTACCTGGGGCTTCCTCCTCGGCCTTGGGAACTGAGGAGCCCTCCCACACTCACCCCTGCCAAGGGAAGTGTGCTGTCATGGGTTCCATCACCACCTCGCTGGGACTGGCAGTTCCCCAGCAGTCTGCCTGGACGGACCCTGAGCGCTCATCCATCCATCAGTTAAAGTTAACTCTATGGCCTTGCCGACATGGGTGCCGGCCTCTGAGGCAGCTCTGAGTGGCCGTGTATAAAACATGAATTAGGGGTTGCAGAGATGGCTCAGTGGTTAAATGCACTGGCTGTTCTTCCAGAGGACCCAGGTTCAGTCCCCAGCACCCATATCAGGGGCTCACGACCACCTGTAACAACAGCTCCAGGAGATTCACTAACTCCCATGGCCCCTGCGGACACCTAAAGATAATAAAAGTAAATCTTTAAAAACAGTGTGTGAGTGTTTGGCCTGCATGTGTGTGTGGACCATGTATGTGCTTAATGCCCATGGAGATCAGAAAGAGGGCACTGGATTCCTTGGAACTGGAATTAGAGATGTAAACCACCATGTGGGTGCTGGGAACCAAACCCAAGTCCTCTGCAAGAGCAACATGAGCCCCAAATAAATCTTTTAAAAAGAAGGTCAAGCTGGACTTGATAGCACACACCTATAATCTCAGCACTTGGGAGGCAGAAGCAGGTAAATCTCTGTGAGTTCGAAACCAGCCTGGTCTCCATAGTGTATTCCAGGACAGTCCAGGGCTACATAATGAGACCCTATCTCAAAAAAAAAGTCAGGGGAACGAATGAATTCGTTTGAGGCTCAGAGCAAGATTGCTTTGAGAAACGTGATTTAACAGAGACATTTGCGTCACCAGCAGCTGTGTTGGAAGACAAAGAGGCCTTGGTTGCTGTTCTGTACTCTGAGGGCCTTTACTGTGTCTTATTTTTCACTGGAAGGTGAGAATCGCTGACTCTTGGACACTATTCGTAATTTGTCAGGTTTTTGCCTCTAGCACTTTTAGAGTTTCAGGTCTTATATTAAGAGCTTTAATCAGATGGATTTTTCTGCAGGTAAGAGATACAGATATTAATTTTTCCCTGCACCGTTTGTTGAAGAGGCTGTCTTTTCCAGTTTATGCATTTGACACATTGGTCAAGATTCAGTGACTGTACCTGTGTGTGTTTATTTCTGGGTTCTTTACTCTGTTCCATAAGTGTTTACATTTACATGTTTGGGGTTTTGTTTGTTTTGATTTTTGGTTTTTTGAGAGAGTCACACTGTGCAGCCCTGGTTGCTGTGTGGACTAGGCTGGCTTCAAATTCACAAAGATCTGCTTGCCTCTGCCTCCAGAGTGCTGGGATTAAAGATGTGAGCCACCATATCTGGCTAAAAATAGCTTTTTGTGTTTTCATTCCTAGCCAGGCATGGTGGCGCACGCCTGTGGTCCCTGCCTCAAGAGGATTGCTGAGTACAGATCAGCCTCCATTACAGAGTAAGACTCTGCTTCAAAAAAAAAAAAAAAAAAAATCAAAGTTATTCAATCAATTAATTAGCTAATCAATCAAATATGCATTTACTTATTCAGCCAATAAATATTTACTGTGACTGTATTTAGTGTTCGATGTGGGAATTTATTAATGAGCAGGACTGATAGAGGCCCTCCTAGAGCATCCAGGCTAGCAGGAGGACACAGCTGTCTGTGAGGCTTGACTGGTAACTCCAGAGCTGTGCTAAGTGCTCTCAGGAAGCAGAAGGCGCTGGGGGAATGTTCGGCAGGTGAATGCTGTCTGCCATGGGAACAGGGCAGCCTTGAGAGGAAAAGATGTTTAGATGATCAGTGTGGGAGGAGGTGGCGGATGGACGGTCAGTGAAGAGCTGATACAGACCCTGAGCTCTCTGCTGGAGGAACCGAAGGACAAGGGTCTGGCCAGAGTGGGATGGGGTCCCCAAGGATGGACGAGGAGGCCTGGGGTCTAATGGAGCCAATTCTAGAGCTCTGGAGACAGCTTTGAAGGGAACAGTCTTCAGATTTGCATCTGTTAGGGTTCCCCTTGGTGACTGAGTGGGTGCTGTGGTCACGCTGTGATGTAATTTCAGTGGGGGCCCCGGAAGAAGTGGTCATTTCCAAGGAGGCTGGGGGGTAGAATGCTGTTGTTGGTTAGGTGTAGGTGGGCTTGGAGGGCGGGCTCTGCAGCATGCCTCGCAGCGCCAGGCATGAACATCTGGTTGGCCTTCCAGAGGCAGCTCCGAGAGAGGAGCTTCTTTTGAGACATGTTAATTTTGAGGTTCTTGCCCACTGTCTTAAATTAGCATTTTATTTACAAGAATATGGAAAAGCCATTAGTAAATGCCCCCCCCCACACACAGTATTTGGACATTGGTCATAATTTTTTAATGTTTTTTGAAGCAATTTCATGATATATTCCAGGCTGGCCTCAAACTCCAGATCCCTTGCCTCAGCCTCCTGAGTACTGGATTAGACTCCCATGGAGGGAGGGCTAGAAAAGAAAGGGACTAGAAAAGAAAAAAAAGAGAAGAAGATGAAACTCATTGGGAGGGGGAGCTGATGTATACACCAGTAATCCCAGCACTTAGGAGGTAGAGGCAAGAGAATCTGAAGTCTGGGAGGCCATCCTCGACTACATAGTGAATTGGACCAAGCCTGAGTTACGAGGGAGTTCATCGCAACAGTGAGATCAGGGTCACATCTCTAAAACCAGCTGTCTTGTGATCATTGGAGGGCCTGGGAGGCAAAGAGGAGGTTGCGTTCTCCCTAGCTCTGAGCATCCTTAAGGCAGGGACTTCTTGCCTTTTCTTCACTAGTTCGGAGCGCAGTATGACCCACAGAAGGTATTTAGCACACCCGTGGGTGGTATGGAGTATGGGTGCTGGACGATGTTTAGCTACAGACCTCTTTGGTTGTGCTTGTCATTCATTTACCTTGGAAATACCCTTTTTCTCCAAGTTAATACATAAAGGCTAAAACTTTTCTCAAGTTCCAAGTTGTCCATAGAGACTTAGCACAGTGGATCAGTCATTCATGTGAGCAGGTTTTTCTTCAGGGTGTGTGATCTCCCACCTGCACTGTAGCTGAGCTGTTCTCACCTAAGAGAAGGAGACCAGGATGAGCTCTGAGTGAATTTAAAGTTTTTTATTGGGCCACACAGACCCTACTACGAACGAGTCCAAAGAGGCGGCCCTGAGCTGAGTCTGAGTGAGCAGGGATGTAGCTGTGATGGCCGTTAGCAAGCATGACAGGATATGATTTTATTTATTTATTTATTTATTTTCTAAGACAGGGTTTCTCTGTGTAACAGCCCTGGCTGCCCTGGAACTCGCTTTGCAGACCAGGCTGGCCTCGAACTCACAGAGATCTGCCTGGCTCTGGCTCTGCTGGGATTAAAGGTGTGTGCCACCATGCCTGGTTGAGGATCTGAGCTTTTAATAAGGATAAGACAAGATGTGTCACCATGGTTACTGTTTGATGGGGAGCAGAGGCCTTGGGCTTGCAGAAGACTAGTGCAGGTCAGCAGAAGTTCCTCCAAGTACTGTACATGCCTGAGGGTCAGCCTGACCTCAGTTTTAGCCCAAGGTCAGTCAGGATTTGGCAGGGATGTTTTTCTCCCTTCACCTGACCTTAGAACAAGAGGACAGAAGTCCCTGCAAGCCAGCGTGCTCCTGTGTGATGCTGACACATGCCAGTGACAGCCAGACCTTGTAATATTACAATTCTGCTTTCCTCTTAGTTCTGGAACCTGGAATTGGTGGCTCCTCCTTGCACCTCTGTGGATCTTGCTTTGTGTGGATTTACAGTTTTGCCTTTTAGATTTCACACATTGGTCCCTTGAAAACCAGTACTTTGACACAGAGATGGAATTGCCATTAGGAAACCCTGTGATAACTTATTTTACAAGTTAAGCTTTGCAGCAGAGGCAGGAGGATCACAAGTTCAAAGGCCAACCCCGGGCGACATAGTGAGAGACCCTCTCTCAAAAAGCTAGGGACTGAGCTGAGTGTGGGGGCGCACATCTTTAACCCCAGCACTCGGGAGGCAGAGGCGGGAGGGTCTGCAGCCTGGTCTACAGAGTGAGTTCCGGGTCAGCCAGCAGGGCTGCACACAGGAACCCTGACTTGAAAAACCAAAAAGCCAGGGCCTGAGGCTGACGTGACAGGGCACTTGCCTAGCGTGCACCAGGCTGTCGAGGGTTTGCCGTGCGACTGCTTGTTTCTGATTTTGCTTGTTCTGGTTTTCTGTTACATTTATTTATCTGTGGGTGTGTGTGATGAGGGATGCTCGGGTACCACGCTAATGAGTGGAGGACAACTTGCAGGAGTTGGTTCTCTTCTTCCACAGTGTGGGTCCAGCAGACTGGACTCGGTTCCTCAGGCTTGGTGGTGAACACCTTTACCTGCTGAGCCTTCTCATGGGCCTTGCTTTGGTTTGTTTGCTGTTATTTTCTTGTGGGGTTTTTGTTGTTTGTTTGTTTGTTTGTTTTGAGGCAGGATCTACAGCCCAGACTGGTCTGAAACTCACTGTAGCCTAAGTGGGCCTAGGACTGTTGAAAATTCTCCTGCCTCGGCCTCCAGAGTGCTGGGATTATAAACATTAATCACCATGCCCGGCTTTTTTTTTTTTTTTTTTTTTTTTTAAATTGTATTGTATTGTACTTCTGGTTTTTTGAGACAAGGTCTCACTATGTAGTTCTGGCTAGCCTGTAATTCACTATGAAGACCAGGCTGGCCTAGAACTCACATAGATCTGCCTGCCCCGCCTCTGGAATGCAGGATTAAAGACATGCACCACCATACCCAGCTCCTCCTAGCTTTGATTTTTAAGGCGGGGTCTCATTATGTAGACCAGGCTGACCTAGAACTTGATGTCATATTCTGACTTAGCCTCCCAAGTGCCAGCATCGCAAACATGTACCACCATGCCTGCCTCCTAATCAATTTTTAAAAGAAAGTTCATATTCTTACAATGTGGTCTTTCTAAATGCGGTTTAGACTGTCAGGACTCAAATGCAAAGCATGCCTCATATGTTAGCATCATGCTCCCATAAATATGGAAAAAATCACAACAGAGTTAAGGTGTGTCTTAAAGTCCAGGATGTCTAGCAGTAGCCATTTGGATGATAGTAAATCCCATCCCAAGGAACCCCAAGATCATCCAAATTAGTTGTGTTGCATGCTGTAAAGAAGAGAGCTAGCCACTGAATTATGCCCTGAAGTGTACAAACGTCTTGAGTTGTTAGGGCTCTGTGCTGCAGACCACACCTCCACCCCCTCATCTCTCCTCATAGTACTTGTCTGGGCAAATAACAACCTGGCCTGGAAGAGGTCAGAGGCAGTGCAGCGTGGCATATTACCATTCCAGAGAAAGCAGCTAACACCTATGTCCCAGACCAGACCCCACCTGCGAGAGCTCTGAAACTTGGTCCCTTGTCTGCCTGCAGGAGCCCTCAGTGGAGGCGGAAGAGGCTCATGAGTGTGATAGCTCATCCTGTGTGGATGGGTTTCCGCTGCAGCTCAGGCGTTTGCCTTGTCTTGCGGCTCTGCAGCCGTGGCCTGAAAGGTTTGGCCTGGCCCCTTTGCACTCTGACCTCTGCTGTGTTCAGAACCAGCCTGAATTGATTCCAGCTCTCTTTTTCTTTCCTTCCATGGTGCACACCCCAGAAAGTCCTATGAGTTTGAAGACTTGCTGCAGTCTTCCTCTGAGAACAGCAGGGTGGACTGGTACGCACAGACCAAGCTGGGGCTCACGCGCACTTTATCGGAAGAGAATGTCTACGAAGACATTCTAGGTAAGAGGCCAAAATGTGTGTAGAGGGCTGTGGGTGTGAGTCTGCCTGGGATGGAGGTTCGGCTGGAAACACACGTGCATGCTCTTGAAGACAGATAGGCAGGTACTGTGTGAGAAAGCGGGTCGGCAGGCTGGGAGAGTGAGCCTCAGTGGGCTGAAGGAGAGAGGAACAGCTGAGCAGGCAACAGGGTGATCCAGGAAACACGAAGCCTCAAGGTCCAGGATAGAATCCTGTCTCCGCTGGTTGTTTGGTGACTTTAGCTGGTGACACAAGGGCTCAGAATTTGAGATCTTCGTCTGTCTAATGATGATGCTGGCCCCCTTGCAAATTGCTCAAGGATTGGTGAGAATATAAAGACTTGGTTTCCAACAGGCCTTTCCTTTGTTATCAGCTGTGGCATGAAGGCACTGTAGGCCAGCATGCTCTTTCAGATGACATGAGAGTATGACTCCAACAGGGTAGCAAAGCACAGACTAAATGATGTCTGTGGCTAGAAGAGTAGCCTTGATGGAGCTCCAAGACTCCTCAGCTTCCAAAGTTTGTTTCAGAGTTCAGTAATCTTCAGGGAATAGTTCCATTTCAGCGAGGCCTGAGCTCAGACCTGAGTCTGCTTGTGATGGCCGAAGAAATGAGCTGATACACGAGCGGTGCAGCTTGAAAGCCCCCAGGCCAGTGTCTCCAGCTATGCCACGTGGGCTATCCCTGTGGCCCATGACAAAGCCACCAACTTGAGCAGTTCTGGAGGTACTGGGAGAAGTCGGGGTGCTGGCCACGCTGACGAAGGTGTTGGAGTCTCATATGAGGAACCAGAGGGTCCACTTGTACCCTGGATCTTTAAGCATCACTTAGGAGCTGCTGTCCCAGAAAGCCCAGAACTAGAACTGCTTCACCCAGAGCTGGCGGGAATGAGAGAAATACCAGGCAGATGTAGAAGAACATAATAAATGAGGGGCTGGAGGGATGGCTCAGAGGTTAAGAGCACTGACTGCTCCTCCTGAGTTCAATTCCCAGCAACCACATGGTGGCTCACAACCATCCATAATGAGATCTGGTGCCCTCTTCCGGCCTGCAGGCAGAACACTGTATACATAATAAATAAATCTTTAAAAGCAAAACAAAGCAAAAAACTTGCTTGGTATGAACCACCTCAGGAGAAATATGCAGAATAGGGTTCTTCTCAGTTGGAAAGACACTGAAAACTAGTTTTGTATCATGAGGATAGCTTGTGTAGTATATAATCTCTTCTACAGATGGTATAAAACTGTAACATGTTAAAGTCACTCATCACACTTTAACTCTTGTAAACACATAGAATCATGAATAAAAACTCAGAATAACCTTGAAAACAGAAAAAGAGCTGGTGAGAGTGAGAAGCCCACAGGTATTTGCACGTGAGGGGCAGATAGGGTATTTGCACACAGACAGCACACATGGGATCATCAGTACCAGAAACGCCTCTGAAAGGAGAAAGCTCAGGAGGGCGGGAGGGCTTGGCAGAGCTGTTTGAGCCAGTGTCAAGATGCGTTCCCACCCTTGCAATGACACAGCAAAGGTAGTTTAGGGGGATCTGCAACCCGAACTGGCTTCTCCTTTCTTCTCTCATGATGGTTTTGTTCTCAGCAGGGTTTCCCACCATCCCCAGGAAGGCTGCTTCCAGCTCCCTGGGACCCATGCAAGACCCAGCCTGGGGCCTGCAAGTCCCAGCAAAAGTCCTGAGTCACTCCGGCCAGACCAGCTTATGTCCGTGTTCATTTTTAGTGACTTTCAATAGTTGTCTTAGGCCTGGGCTGTCGGCCCTTCTGAACCGGCCTCTGAGGCAGGGTCCAGGCCCCACAGAGCAGCAAGTCCTGAAACTGGGAACAGAGTTTATTTGATGCAGCTACAAGTCGGGAGATGGGGAGTTACCCCTTAGTGAGAATCAGGGTCTGCTGCCATGAGGAAGGGCTGGCCAGTAAAACAGCACACATCCCACAAGGACTCACAGGGAGGAGGCCAGGGTGGTGGCCTTAGTGCTCTCCGAAAAAGTGCAGGGGCTTGAGAGATGGCACAGCAGTGAGGAGTGCTGGCTGCTATTGCCAGAGACGTGGGTTCAGTTCCCAGCACCCGCATGGAGGCTCACAACCGTGTGTAACTCGAATTCCAGGGGATTGACACCCTCTTCGGGTCTTCTCAGGCTTCAGCCACACACAGTATGTATGTGCAGGCAAAATACCATTCACAGAAAAGAAAATCTTTTAAAAAGAGAAAAAAGACAAAGTTCTAACATCTCTAACCCATTTTGCCATTGATCACAGATCCACCCATGAAGGAAAATCCTTACGAGGACATCGAATTGCATGGCCGCTGCCTGGGCAAGAAGTGTGTCCTGACTTTCCCTGGATCTCCCACCTCTTCCATCCCGGACACTTCCACCAAGGTACCTCGGGCACTCTGGAGTTCTTCCCGTTCAGCCATCTGTCTTACTCAGCAGCCCTCTCCACAGAGCTCCCTAAAACACCTTTGGGTTTCTAACTCAGGACCCTCTCCTAAGTCAGTCACTAAAAAGCCATGCATTCAGACTGTCCCGAGCCAGATGTAATGGATCCCTCCTGCAACCTCAACACTAGAGCCCAGGCAGGAGAATTGCTGCTCAAAGTTCAGGGTCAGCCTGGTTGACATAGTAAGTTCCAGAGTAGCCTGACTAAGAAAAGAAAATCCTGAGCGTAAACAAACAAGCAACTAAAGAAAGGCATCCCGATGAGATGTCAGGAAAAAAGACAGAGTGGAGAACTGGTTTGTATAGTGTACTACCATCTGTGTACTTTTTTTTTTTTTTCCCCGAGACAGGGTTTCTCTGTGTAGTTTTGGTGCCTGTCCTAGATCTCGCTCTGTAGACC
>CABHPQ010174717.1:0-21261 GCA_902168405.1 Peromyscus aztecus
GCACGCAGGGGTGTATCCTTATAATCCCAGCACGCAGAAGTGTATCCTTATAATCCCAGCAGGCCGAGACAGGAGGATCGCGGTGAATTCCAGGACAACCTGAGCTACAGAGTGACACCTTGTCTCAAAACTTCAAAACCAACCGGAGAGAGAGGCGGAGAGGAAAAGCTGCGCAGAGTGTTATTTCAGCCACCTGTCAAGAGCTCAAATTGATTTCTTGATGGCAATTACCATGAGCTACCGCCACCTCCAGGCTTTCAAACTCAGCGTCTTGGGTTGTTTATTTATTCATTTATGGAGGGGGTGGTGGGACAGGGTCCCATGTATCTCAGGCTGGGCTCAAATTAGGTATGGAGCCAGGGATGCCCTTGAAATTTTGATCCTTCTACCTCTCTACCTTTCAAATGCTGGGATTTTAGGCCTGCCACACCATACCTAGAGTAGAACACTGTGAGGATTTTTTTTTTGTTGTTGTTGGTTGGTTTAGTTTTTCGAGACAGGGTTTCTCTGTGTATAGCTCTGGAACTAGCTCTGTAGACCAGGCTGACCTTGAACTCACAGAGATCTGCCTGGTGCCTCCCCAGTGTGTGTGTGTGTGTGGGGGGGGGGGGGATTAAAGGCATGTGTCACTGCCCAGCTTAGAACACAGTGTTTTAAACTCTAGGTGGCAAATCCCATTGAGGCTTGAATAACTGAAGGTCGAGAGTCAGGAAGAGTAGGCAACCACAAAAAGTTTCTAAATGTGCAATGGCCTAAAATTAATTCAACCAGTATTTCTGGCCGTTTGTGATGTGTTACATCCACAATGTCACTGCAGCCTTGGTTCTGAGCACACAGCACGTACACTTTCTCACGGCTCATGCCATAAAGTTATAGCACCAACAAATGCTATGTAAAAACCCTCGGCTCAGACTTCAGACTCTCGTATGTTATGAATTGCAGTGTTTTTACTGTAGACAACAAGTCTTCTGTTCTTACAGCAACCTGAGAGTTTCAGTATGAAAAACAAAGGTTCTTAGTAGTTTCCTATCTTTCCTCAGCATGTATCAAAGTAGTACTATCTTTGGATTGTGATAGAATGCCTGGTTTTAGAAATTGCTGTTTGAGAGCCAGGCGGTGGTGGTGCACGCCTTTAATCCCAGTATGTGGGAGGCAGAGCCAGGTGGATCTCTGAGAGTTCCAGGCCAGCCTGGTCTACAGAATGAGTTCTAGGACAGGCACCAAAACAACACTGAGAAACCTTGTCTCAAAAAAACAAACAAACAGACCAAAAAAAAAAAAAAGGAAATTGCTGTTTCAGTGGCTGTTTGAATTTCATAAAATGATCATTCAATGAACTATAGTTTGGGATTAGGACAGAATGTGCAATCATTTCTGAAAACACTTCTGCCATTTTGTAGTATGTCTTTATATACAGTAGCTTTTTTGGGGGGGGGGGTTCGAGACAGGGTTTCTCTGTTTCTCTGTGTAGTTTTGGTGCCTTTCCAGGCTGGCCTCGAACTCACAGAGATCTACCTGTCTCTGCCTCCTGAGTGCTGGGATTAATGGCGTGTGCCACCACTGCCCGGCTAAAGTAGCTTTCTTAGCGTTATTATTAGCAAAAATATCCATCACCTCAGAGGCTAGAGGATCAGGAGTTCAAGAACAGCTTCAGCTACATAGGAAATTCAGGGCAAGCCTGGGCTACATGAGACCCTGTCCCCAAAATAAAAATAGATAAATAAATCAAACAAAGAAAAAAGAGGCCAAATGTTTTGCTACCCTGTTAGGAAGCACTCCACCGAGGCCTCATGGATTTCCCTGTATACATACATTTTTTATGGCCTCACTTCTTTTCTCATCTAAATTGCATGGCTTTGCTAAGAATTCATTCCAGACAAAAGAGAATTCTGTCCCTGACATTGAACTCAAAAGGACAGCGATAGCAGAAAAGAAAGGAATCGCCAAGGCAGCTAGGTCATTTTGTTTGGACAGGACAGGCCTAGTCACCTGAAGCCACTTGTTTTATACACCCTCTGTCACAGGTCACTCGTCTCTTCTGGAGATTCTCTGCGGAACCAAGAACCACCCATCTCTGTGATGTCCCTCTGTTGCTAAGCTCCACTCACTCTGTGGACCTGGGACAGAGGAACTCTAAGGCAGACTCGGTGGTGGCGGCACCGTGAAGGGAAGGAGGGGAGAAAGCAGGTGTCCAAGATGCTAAGGCTTGTCGTGGAGTCAGCCAAGATTAACCCACCTCTCAGTCCCCCACCCAAACCCTGTGTAACTGTCTACTTCAGAGGTGAGAACCAGGTTCCAAAAGGCTACCAGGGGCCCTGCTAGGCATCACCCACTCAGAGGAAACCCAGTTTCTCACATTCTTGTAGCATGAATCTTAAATGGTCTTATTAATAAAATCAAGCCTGAGCCAGGTATTGGGGTGAACTGGAAGATCAGAGAACCAGAACAAGCCACAGCTTCCTCACTTTGCCAGATCCTCAGCTGGTCTTGTTTCCTCAGACTGGAAGCCTCTGTGTCTTCATATCCGAATGGCTCTCAGCTGAACTGTGCTGCTCAAAACCTAAAAGCTTGAATGCTTAACCAGCCAAATGCTTCTTGTTCCTGGTCCCCACACCTTATATATCCTTCTGCTTTCTACCATCACTCCCTGGGATTAAAGGCTTTCTGGGATTAAAGGCGCGAGTCACCATGCTTGACTGTATCCTTGAACAGATGGATTTCTGCCTCTGGAATGCTAGGATTAAAGGCGTGTGCTACCACTGCCTATCCTAAGTATCTAGTGGCTTTTCTGTTCTCTGACCCCAGATAAGTTTATTAGGGTACACAATATTTTGGGGAACACAATACCACCACACATACTACTACATGGAAGATGTCCCGTGTGGCACAGTGAAGAGGTAGATTCTGATTGCTTCACAACCTGTTTGTTGTCAAGGCCCTAGCATCTCAGGTCTTGAGTCTGATCCCCCAACAATCCAGCCAGGAGAGAGAAGAAAAAAAATGACGATAGGTTTTTTGGGTTGTTTTCTTTTTTAAGTTTTTTGTTTGTTTGTTTTGTTTTGTTTTGTTTTGGTGCCTGTCCTGGATCTCACTCTGTAGACCAGGCTGGCCTCGAACTCACAGAGATCTGCCTGGCTCTGCCTCCTGAGTGCTGGGATTAAAGGTGTGCGCCACCAGCACCCGGCCTTAAGTTTTTTGTAATGCGTACAACTTTGTGTGTGTGTGTGTGTGTGTGTGTGTGTGTGTGATTTGCTTGTTTGTTTTGAGATGTGGTCTCACTGTGTAGCACTGGCTGGCTTGATTTAGAATTTGCTTTAGCCCAGGCTGGCCATGAACTCCTGAGCACTGCCTCTTGAGCACTGAGGTTACAGATATGCACCAGCTGTGTATGACTGTCTAACCTCTAGCCTGCATGTAAACACGTTTATCTTGTGTGTACTTGGTGCCTATGGAAGTCAAAAGAGGCTGCTAGATCCCCTGGGACTGGGATTACAAATGGTTGTGAGCCACCACGTGGGTGCAGGGAACAGAACCCAGGTTCTCTGTGAAGAGGTCTAGGAGTCAGCACAGAACACACCCAGACACCAAATTCTCAGCACAAAAGCAGGTGGAGGGAGGTGCCTCTAGATCGGACAAAAACAGCAGCAGGTGTTTCTGCAGGAGTGGTTTTTAGGAGAAAAAGAGGAAATCTGTGCTAGGATCAGCTGGTAAGTCCTGATTGGACAGGTTAGGCACTGAGGCCAAATAATGAATTTGGATGGCTGGGCCTTGGTGTTTTGATAGTTGGACCTTGGAGTTTTAGTCAAGCATGAGGGAAGGATGTAACCTAATGGTTTAACAAGGGGAAGGGAAGGGAGGAAGGTAAGACCCGCCAGAGCCGTGTTTGCAACACCTGGGCCTGTTCCAGAGCCCTTCACTCTGCAAGAGCAACCAGTGCTCGCCCTTAAACAGCGAGCCATCCCTCCAGTCTCAAAACCTACCATCTTCATTGTTGTTACTTTTATTTTGATTCTCTGCCTCCCTCCCTCCCAGGTAGGTATGGGGGGGGGCAGAACAAACACTTCCTCTCCTTCTTCCATGAACTAGGGCTGGGCTATAAAGGAAGGGAAAAGGAAGAAGTCCCGTGTGGTTTCACTTACCTGTAATCTCAGCACTCGGAAGGCTGTGGCAGGAGGATTTTGAGCTCTAGGCTAGCCTGGTCTACACATTGAGATCCTAGCAGTGTGAGAGAGAGAGAGAGAGAGAGAGAGAGAGAGAGAGAGAGAGAGAGAGCGAGCCAGCCCTGCTTCACAGAATTATGAGAATTTTTAAAGATAGCATAAGGATAACCTTTAGTATGACTTTTGCTAATAGCTGCTCAATATCATCAATTACACTTGAATGAGCCTTACAGTTGACAATGCCTTTTCATAAATGTCATGATATTTGTTCCTCACAGCAGTTCCATGAGGCAAATGAAGCAAGACTCATTCTCTCCACTTTTTAATAACGGAAGGAACATATGTCTAAGAAGGGAGAGGAAGAGAAAGGGGCGAAAGAATCTATGAGACAGATTAACTCTATTTAGGAATCACAGGGCTGAGGGCCAAAAGGAAGTATGGTCGGGACTTGGACTCAGCAATATGGCTCTTGCCTAGCATGTGAGAAGCCCGGGTTTTGAGCTACCAAAAGAGGGGGAGAAATAAAAGAAAACGTGATGGTGGTCTTTTGGTGGAGTGTATGGAAGCTGGTACAGGCCAACAAAGTTTCAGAAACTTGTAGGGAGTGAGAAAATCGGGTCCAAAAAGAAAAGAAGACACAGAACTGTTGGCCCTCCATATCTGTGGGCCCTGTAGCTGGGAATTTAATCAACATGAGTCAAAACTATTTAAGGACAGGCAAGATGGCTCACTTGTAAAGGCAACTATCATTCCTATACTCCATAGGCCAGAATGAGTCAGCCCCATATGGCCTTGAGACTCTGGGCACTATGTACTGGGATGAAAGTGAAGTGAAAATAGGGTTATCTATCACACAGGGTGATAAGTTTGAAACACTTGGAAAAGAAACTACAGATGCTATGTCACAGCTGCCAATGTAGATTTGACTTCTCATGGTACTCTACCTCTCTTGACCCCACTCAAACCCAGACACGGAAATACTTCCAGCAACTCACACCCGCCCCTTGGTATCTTTGCAGATATGAAGAAAAGAACCCGTGTGGAGGAAGGAAATGACCCCATATGGAATGAGGTAGACCATGGCACTCCTAGAAGAGGCCAGAACAACTCCAAGAGAAAGGGGCAGGGTTGGGCACTAAGCAGGTGCCAGAGGTCCAGGGAGCTGCCAGGGAGTCTCACCTGGGCTTCTGAGGCATCTTAGCTTAGCCTCTGATCTGATAGGACTGCAAAAAGTCTCATCTGTCCGAAGCTGTTCTTGATCTTTCTCTTTTGCCTTTGGGAATGAACCACAGCATGGTCCATCCTCTAACCCATCCACACCATTCTGATAGACCTAGAAGCTTGAAGCAGAGACAAGACTCCTTGCACAGAATCCTCTCTCTCTCTCTTTTTAAAATTCACTCACATTGTCCCACCCCCACAGTCATTCAATTCCAAACATGCCTAGGCAGCTTCAGCACAGGAACACATGTGCAATAGCCCACATGTGGGACACAGTACAAATGCAATCTCCTTAGGGAAGTAGACATGACAGAAAACTCCTGAGTTCCAGCCAATTCCCTAGACTTGTCCTCACTTTCTAGAAGGGTGGGATGGGAAGGAAGAGGCAAGATGTTGTCCACCATGATGTCACACGCTTCTTTCTAATCCCAGCACTCTTGAGGCTGAGACAGGAAGATCACCGAGTTCCAGGCCAACCTGGCCTACCTAGTGAGTTCCAGGCCAGCCAGGGTTACATAATAAGACCCTGTGTCAAAACACCAAACTTCAAAATAAAATAATGATTTCTCCCTGCTCTTCACAGACCCTAATCTGGCACCTCTGGAATCAACCACTGGAAAATGACTCCTTCCTGCAAGTCATCCTTCAGGATGAGGGCTTTAAAAAGAAAGAAAGGTGAGGCAGGAAGAGACAGGAGGAGCCTGGCCCCTCACCAAAGCAGCATGAACCAGACATCTCATTTCTAACCCATAACTAACTCAGATGAAGGACCAGCGCCCATGCCACACAGTAAAGGAAAATGGAGGGTGGTGTACTAAAAGAGATGAAGTTGGCTAGAATATAAACTTGGGTACCAGCAGCAGCTCTGCTTTAAGGCCACAGATCTTGAATATCTACCTAATTTCAGCCTCTTCTGGTCAGAGCCAAATTCTGGTACCCAACCCAGACTAACATCCCACTCGTGATACACTACAGGCCTTTTCCACAACATAGAATCTAGTCCATCTTGGCCAGGTGCTCATCTTTGATCCAATGTGCTACTAGTTTTCTTGGGATTCCCCAAGCAACTTCCCACAGAGTTGTAGTGACCCCCACCCCCATCCTCACCCCCACAGTCCTCTAATGAAGGCCCTGCTTACCTGGATTCTTCAGGCTCTGGGAGAAAAAATCATCCCTACAGACACAGCCTGGGACACAGGAGGAGCCCTCTCCCCTGGCTGGGAGTCTCATATCTACTCCTTACCTCCCCCAGGTTCATTGGCCTGGCCACTGTACTGCTCAAACAGCTGGTGCAAAGACCGAATGAAGTCTTTTTTGTGAAGAATCTGACCCTGCTCAACCATTCCATGAAACCCACTGATGTGAGTCAGGCACCAGATGGCCCAGGCAGGGCAACTGGAGGAATGTGGGCTGCTGGTATAGCTGAATGTCTTGCTCCAGGAGCAGCCAAATGCTCCACCACAAAGGAGTCCTTTGTGCCCTGTGAGGGTCCCATCACACTGCTATCATCTGGTCCCCATCCTGCCATCCATCTCCTGTTTACCCCTCCATCCTCCCTGGAGGACTGAATGTTGGCAGGCAGAGAAATGGGAAAGCTTTGCAGTAGAGAAACGGGAAGGCTTTGGCGTGCCCCAATTGGAGCCTGCTGCTCTGGGGAAACCAACGACAGGCTCACCCACGTGATTGGTTAGAAACTCCTAGTTGGCTTTTCCTGGTTGGTCCTATGAGATGGAAGCCTGAGAACCTGAATTCAGCCCCCAGGACCCACACGGTAGAAGGAGGATACTGACTCCTACATCCATACACTTGCACCTTGGCACACACATGCTCCCCTCCCCATCTCATATAAAATAAGTAAAACTTAGGGCATCTCTCAGCTTGCTATTTATCAAATCCCGGCCATTTGGGGCTGGTGGCTATTGCTTGGCTTCTTGGTTTATTGTTAGAGATAGTGGACTGACTTTCTCCAAGTCTGACATAGGTCAGACTGGCCTCCTGGGCTGCTTTCTGTAGATAACAGATTGGTCTTCTGGACTGGTGGCTACAGCGAGAACTCTGTTATATGTGTGGTCATCAGCCATGTATACATTCAGTCTCTCGGGAGGACAAGAGTTTGTCCCCTGGCCTGGAGAAGGGGGTCCCCCAGCAGAAGTATCAGGAACATGGGGAGGAGGCAGGTTCAGGAGGCCAGGCTGCCTGTGTTACTGGGACACAGTGGAGGTGAAGACAAAGGCAGGAGCTGGAGATGAAGGTGCTTGTGGTGTGTGCTGCTGACTAAGACTTGATTCTAATCATCTAAACCGGTAGTGGGTGTCCAGTGGACAATCCCAAGGGATGAGCTGAAGACGGGTGGTGGGTGAGGAGTATTTGGAGGAAGGATGCCAGTTAGGAGGCATTGGCAGTTTTCCTAGATCAGGAGACATTAAAATAGCACTGGGGAGGGGGGTCAACACCCTAGTTAGCACAATGGTTCAGGACAGGTCCTGAGTCACACTTCCGTTTTCTCAGCAACCTCTTGGGTATTCTGCCATGGATATCAGTTTAATTCTATTATCTTCCAGTTCCCCTCTATTGTAATCCATTGCCAGCTCCTCACCAGTCTGTGCTTGCGCACGCGTGCATGCGCACACACCCACACCCACCCACCCACCCACCCACCCACACACACACACATGTTGCACAGATGTCTGCAGCACAGCCTTGTCTCATGGCTAACTTCCTGTCCCCCGGAGGAGGGGCGTGAAGCCAGCCAGATGAGGATGGCTGATGCTATAAATGATTAACTCCCTGCTTTTGCTTTGCAGTGTACTGTCACCCTACAGGTGGCTCAAATATATGACCAGGATACTGAGATGACAGGTATGTGTTTCCCTAGGTTACCCAGCATATCTGAATGGATTCTTTGGGACCTTTGAGACTCAACTCTTAAGGCCTACAAAAGAGTATGACCAGATAAAAGTTCTTGGAAGTTATAGAAACCTTACACTGCTTACTGGCTTGCTCTCCATGGTTTGTTCAGGGTATTTATTTTATTTTATTTTTATTTTATTATTATTATTATTTTTGTTTTTTTGAGACAGGGTTTCTCTGTGTAGCTTTGGCGCCTGTCCTGAATCTCGCTCTGTAGACCAGGCTGGCCTCAAACTCAGAGATTTGCCTGGCTCTGCCTCCCGAGGGCTAGGATTAAAGGTGTGCGCCACCACCGCCCGGCCCGGTTATTTTCTTATACAACCCAGGACCACCTGTCCAGGGTGACACCATCCATAGTGGGCTGGTCCCTCCCACGGCCATCATTAATCAGGAAAATTTCCCCATAGACTTGCTTACATGCATTCTGATAGGGGGCAATCTCTCAATTAAGGTTCTCTCTTCCCAGATGACTCTAGATTTGTGTTAAGACAAAAACTAACCAGCACAGCCAGCCATCTCCCCATCTCCATTTCCCATCTCTGGACATAAGGCTTATCTTAATGGGGAGGGGCAGAAGGGTAGAAGGATGGCCATTGCCAAGAGCCCCCACGTATGAAGAGTGGTGTCCAGAGATCATCACTGTTGAGAATGAGAGGGGCCCATGATCGTGTTCAGGGAAATACATCTGCCCCATCAGGATCAAGTGTCTAGTCAGAAGTAGATCTCGGGAAGCAGAATGATTAAAAGGGGAAGGGCCTGAAAGCTCCCTAAACTGCCAACCCTGGACTTTTTCCTTTGGCAATGAAGAACTCCTGGACTCAACTGCAAATAAGGTGACCCAGCAGAAACACATGGTCCCCAGCCTCACCATGCACAGGGCCCTGGCTTCCAAGCCTCAGCACTTTCAGGTGAGAAACTAGAAAGCCTGTGTAGACCTGCCTGATGCTAGTGCCCTTTCCCCACACCATCCCCGCCCTTCTCCAAGGTCATGGGAGAAAGCAGAGCTTCTGATCCAGCTTCACATCCTCAGGTCCCCGCTGCCCCTGTTCCTTGAGGGACCACTCTGGAGAAATCCTACCTGTGGCTGGGGCTAGACTGCTCCAGGGAGGCTAGGAGGGGCTTGCTGAGCTCTGAAGGCTCAGACAGGTGCTGGGAATGCAGAGCAGAAGGCACAACCTTTCCAGAGTCCTTGGTTGTTGGCAAAGCAAGGCAAGGCACAAGCAAGATCAAAGAAACTATGAGCGAGGCTGAGAACTGTGTGAGAAGGGACTATGGGGTGATCCGTGGCTTCTGGGAGAACTCAGGAAGCCCATCTCATGTCCCACCAACTTCCCTCCGACCCCCACCACTTGGCCTAGCATTTCTACTGTGTTTTTGCCCATTCCCTGACCCAACATATCCGCAGGAGGTGGACTCCAGCCTTGAGTGCCCCTTTTCCTGCATCCAGTCTGTAGCCAAGTCTTGTCACTGGACTGAATTCACTTCTCCATCACGTCTTCCACTCCCTGCCCTGAGCCTCAACTGTCCCTTCCTTGGACCACGTGGAGAGACATACTTCTCCTGGTCAACATATCTATCCATTCTTTAGTCAATAGTATTTTCAAAGATGCCTAGCAGTCATATCATACATCGTCTAAAAATCCCTAGAGTCAGCACACATCTGGAATCCCAGCTACTTGGGATGGGGTTGGGAGCTGAGGTTGTAGAATGAGTTTGAGGCCAATCTGGGCTACATAGGGAGATGCTATTTAAAAAAATTTGTCACAGTGTTTTGGGTCCTTAGGTGGCTGACAAAGACTTTGATAAACCAATCCTATATTTTGGGGTATTTTTGTCTTTTGTTTTTTTTTGGGGGGGAGGCGGGATTTGAGACAGTGTTTCTCTGTGTAACCTCGTTGGCTGTCCTTGAACTCTCTCTATAGACCAGGCTGGCCTTGAAATCACAGAGATCTGCTGGTGGCTGCCTCCAAATGCTGAAATTAAAGGCATGCACCACCACTGCTTGGCTCCCAAGCCTGCTTCTTCTTCTTCTTTTTTTCATTAATTAAATGTTTTCATTTATTTTACAAACCGGCCACACATTCTCCCCACCCTCTCACACACACACACCCTCCCCATCTCCTTCTCTGTCTCTGAAGGGGCAGGTCTCCCATGGGCATCAGCTAGGTCAGTTAGGTTCTGCCTCAAACTGATGTACCAAGTCTTCTTCTTTTTTGGGGGGGGGGGGTTCGAGACAGGGTTTCTCTGTGTAGTTCTGGTGCCTGTCCTGGATCTCACTCTGTAGACCAGGCTGGCCTCAAACTCACAGAGATCCGCCTGGCTCTGCCTCCCGAGTGCTGGGATTAAAGGCATGCACCACCGCGCCTTGCCCAAGTCTGCTTCTCAACATTCAGCTCCTCCCAGCTGGTGTGTCCCCCTGTAGGTTCGGCTGAAGGTGTTTGAAGCCCGACAGCTCCTGGGCAACAACATCAAGCCGGTAGTGAAGATAAACATCGCAGGCCATCAACATCTCACTCGGATCAAGATGGGAAACAATCCTTTCTTCAATGAGGTAGGCTGAACAGGCCACAGAGGGCAGGCGGGCCAGCCAGGAGCTGGGCGTTATTTCCTGGAAGCAGCTGGCAAACTTGCTTCCTGAGTCTGCAAGCCACAAGCATTTATTGAGCACCCAACTGAACACCAAGTATTATGCTCAGTGTTGGACAAATAGGAGGGGGTCATTCAGAGAACTCTGCACTTGAGGAGCTCGTGGTCTGAGGGCAGCACAGCACGCAAACCCACAAACCATTCCAGTGGGTGGGCAGGAGTCTGGGAAGTACTGTTGGTGATTCCCACCTCCTGTAGGTGAAGGGTGTGGTTGGGACTGTACAATGTAGACTAGAGTCCCACCACACATAGCCCTGGAGAGCCATGGAAGACTCGAGCAGGGGAGTGACAGGGGAAAGGCGGTTCTAGCTAACAGAGAGGAGGGGTGGGGCAGACTGGCAGGACAATCTAGCAGGAGCTCAAGACTCAAGCAGCCACCCTGGAGCAGCTACTGGGCTTTGAACTGCTACGTTCTCTAGGGAACCCCTTTACTTGGGCAGAACACCCCCAGGAGCCTAGGAATGGCTCTGGAGGGGTGTGAGGGTGCTCATGAGCAGAAAGTCACTGAAATGGCCACACAGTGAGGGTGAGGGCAGGGGCGGGCAGTGGAAGACGCACATTATTCTGGAGCATTATGTTCACTAGGCCTTTGGATGAAGTGGGGGAAGAAACTGTCTACCCCAGCCCCAATTCTCTCTGCTCCAGACATTCTTCCAGAATTTTCATGAGGTCCCTGCAAAGTTCTTTGAAGAGAACATCTTAATCCAGGTAAGGAACCAAACTGGTCTCCAGCTAAATGGGACCATTTTCTTGTCCCACCTCAGCAACAGAAAACACGTTGGCCTCAGTGCCCATTCTCAGAGATGGAGTCATCTGTCTCCTCTGTTTCCAAAGCAGAATCTCCAATACTTTCATTCCCCTTGGTGGCCCAAATACCTCATTCATTCATTCATTCATTCCCCTTGGTGGTCCAAATACTTCATTCATTCATTCATTCATTCAACCTGTGTTAGAGATTGCCAACTGGCACGCCCTGAGCTAAGTGCTTACTTAGGTGAACATGGCAGCTAGATTCTCTTGTCACCTGAGTGACATCCTCCATTCTCCAACATGAGGGAGCCAGTGACAACGGTGAATGGATGTTTATCAAGTGCCTCCTAGGTGCCCAGCCCAGGGCTGAAGGGAACTAGGTACCTATTCCCCTAGGGCATTTTTGTGTTCTTGGGCACAAAACACAATAGAAACAACCAGAACAATATGTACTTGAGAGAATCGATTGCAACAGCTTGCTTTGTGTTGACCTGGGACAAATGAATTGATCTCTCTGATCAATATCTTCATCAATGACATGGAACTAAAAATATGAACCTCACAAGATTCCTCTGAGAACTCCATAAGAAAAATGGCATGCCAGCGCTGGCCGTTAGGGAACACTCAGTGCGGTGGGTGTGGTGGCCTACACCTGGAACTCCAGAGCCTGAGAGGAGGAGGCAGAAGTAGCAGAAGTCCAGAGTCATTATTGGCTACACAGTGAATTTGGGGCCAGCCTGGGCTACATGAGACCCCTAGATGTATCCTTGCTATTGCTCCCACAGAGGGTGGGGGTAATTGGCATCGTGAATGAGAAGATCTTTCTGGAAACTTCTTGCAGGTGGTGGACTCTGCAGCATGGAGATCCAAAGCAGAGATTGGAAGATTCCAAGTAAGCCCTGGATGAAGGACGAGGCTGGGAAAAGTCTTATGGAAACCCATGCCGGGCTCTAGGACCCAGGCTAGGGAAAAGCACTTGGCATTTCACACAGATCCACACTTGGGTCTACCTGCGGACTATGCAGGGGTGGGGGGGTGGGGGAGCATGCTCAGACAAGTTACTCTCGGCCTCTGCTTCCTCAGCCATAGGATGCTAACAATAACAACAACAACAACAACAATAACTGCAATAGTAATGTATGCAATCTGTGGGAGCACTGTGAGGGTTAAAGTGTGTCATGTTTAGATAAGGATTGCGCCCCACGCCGAGTTACCCGGTTCCACGGTACTGCGGACACTGGCCAAATCTCTACTTCCATTTATGCACCCGAAAAGGTCACCTTTTCGGTGTTAAGGAACTCTAGAAAGAGATTGCTGCCTTTGAGGACAGGTTAGGGAAAGATATTCTTATGAAGAACTGGCCAAGAACTCACTGGGTAGTTCAGGCTGGCCTCAAACTCATGGCAATTCTCCTGCCTCAGTTTCCCAGGTGCTGCAATGACAGACATGAGCCACCATGCCCAACTTAGTAATTTTATTTAATTTAATGTTTTTATTTTGAAAGAGGAAGGGTTTTATTTATATATTATTTTGTGTGTATGTGTTCGTGCACACGTGTGTGTGTGTGGGGGGGGGCGGTGCTTGCATGTGTGTTTGTGGTGGTCAGTATCATGCCTAGCTTTTATGTAGGTACTAAGGATTGAACTTGGGTCCTTGTGTTTGTTTAGTAAGTATTTAACCAACTGAGCCATCCCAAGACCCCAGACTTTTTATTTGTATGTTAGTTATTGTGTGTGTGTGTGTGTGTGTGTGTGTGTGTGTGTGTGTGTGCGTGTGCACGCGCGCGCCCGCGCGCGCGTGTGCCACAGTGCACAAGTCACATGGTGCATGTGTAGAGGAGAGAGGACAACTTTTAGAAGTTGGTTCTTGGGGTTGGGGACTTAACTTAGTAGTAGAGCGCTTGCCTAGCAAGCACAAGGCCCTGGGTTCGGTCCTCAGCTCCGGAAAAAAAAAAAAAAGAAGTTGGTTCTTAATACTGCGGATAAGGGGACTGAACTCGGGATTTCAGGCTTCCACAGCAAGCGCTTTTACATGCTGAGTCATCATGTCAGGTCCAATAGCTAAATGATGTATCCATGACCAAAAAGAAGAAACTTCTGTTCTGATGAAGTTTAGGGCTGGGGATGTAGCTCAGAATAAAGGACTTACTTGGCATGCACAGTGCCCTGGTTCAATCTCCCACACTGGGGATTGAAGAAGAGGAAAGCCATTTCAGTCAAGTTCAATGTGTCCATTTTTTATGAGTTGTACAATGTGTGTGTGTGTGTTGCTGGGAATTAAACCCAGGGCCTTGTGTAAGTTGGGAAAGTACCCTAGCCCAGCTTTTATGGTTTTTTGTTTTTTTTTTTTTTTTTGTCTAAGAAGTTTTTGCCTACCTAATACAAGAGGGCGAGTGAGTTTGAAAGCAGGCCTATGGGTAGAATCCTGTTATTGATCGGTGGAACCTGGGCTCTGGCCCTATTCACACAGCCTTTTATCCTGTATCACATCCCTCAGGCCCCAGTCTGATACCTTCTCCTAGGAGGAAGGAAAGCCACTTACAGTCTCTTTACCAGCTATCATTTCATCATCCTCATCCCCTAGCACAGAGATGCCCTTCCCTACCCAGGGACAGGGAAGAGTTGAGTGTGTATTCTAGATGTTTCCAGCACCCTCACTTAGTAACTGTTAAGCCTTCAGGACATCTTTCCAACTCAGCAGCCTCCTCTATAGAGAGGACAATGGTCCTGCCAGTTTTTTCAGAAGACAGAGTTCTGATTAAGCCCACACTCAAGCACTGGTCTAGTATGCCACTGTGTTAGTTGGAATTGCACACCTTGGTGTTGGCTTGTGCCACCCAACTTTCCCTCACTAAAAGAAATGCCTGTAAGCATCAATATATAATGAGAAAGGGTTTACTTTGGCGTGCAGTTATGGATGTTAGTCCTGTTGCTTTGGGCCTGTGGTAGCACATTATTAAAAAAAAAAGAATATGGCTGAGCAAATAGAAGTATAAAGGGGGGAGAATGGGTTGCCCAAATCTCCTCCAAAAGAGTTCTTACCAACTACCTAAAATCCTCCCACTATGTCCCAACTCCTGAAGGCTCCACCCCCTCCACATAGGAACAGGTTGGAGACCGAGCCTTCAAGGCATGGTCTTTTGGGGAACACTTAAGATGCAAGCTCACTGGGCATGGTAGTGGATGCCTTTATCTCAGCAGAGGCAGGCTGATCTCTTGTGAGTTCAAAGCCAGCCTGGTCTACATAGTGAGTTACAGGACAGTCAGAGCTACATAGTGAAAACCTGTCTGAAAATATAAACAACAACAAAAACCAAGCTACAACTAATCTTTGATTTACTCTTATCTTTTCAGACGGACATTGGGTTTATCTACCATTCCCCAGGTAGGTGACAGTTATTTCAAGTATTTGTGCCTTCTGAGAAAAAGTAGACCAGTCAAAATCCCCCAGAATTCCCAGCAAATGGAGAGAAGATCACAGAATATGAGCTACTTTCCATGCTTGAAAATATTTACTCTACTTCATGGTATATTTTATCATAACTTATCCTAATACCATCTTTCTCTGAAAAGTTCACAACATTTTTGGAGGGTCAAATGCTAAACTGTTATTGAAACTGTAACCTATATTTCTAATGTGTGAAGCCAGGACCAGAAGACTACAGCTCTGTTTTTCAAACTTGTTGTGTTGTTTTTCTTGAGGCTGGCTCTTACTGCGAAGCCCAGGATAGCCTAGAACTCATGAACTGGCCTCTGCCTCCTGGGATCACAGGCAGATGCCCCATACCATGCTTTTTAAAAGCATACTTATTTTAATATATATATATTAATTAAATGTGTTCTTTGATAGTTACACACACACACACACACACACACACACACACACACACACATAATGCTTGCTGATTATTCTCTTGCCTAGCCCTCTTATCCCTCTCACATATACAGGTAGTTTTATGATCCACTGAATTTACACAGCGCCATCTGTGTGGCCATGGGTTTAGAGCTATCCATGGGAGCCTGGTGGGCTCGGTGGGCACACAGCTAAAGACAGTGGTTTCCCCATCTCTCGAAGCCTATCAACAGCCAAGAGTTCAGCAGCAAGGGTTAGGAACCCATGAGCCCCTCCCCCATCTGTGACTGATGGTTAATAGGGCCAGTCTTGCACAGGCTCCGAGCTGCTAACTACAGCTGCTGTGAGTTCATGATCATAATGGTTGTGTTGTGCCTAGTGGGTGGCAGTTCTCAGCCCATCTCCCTATCTTTGGCCTCTTCCTGCCTCTCTCCTGCAATGTCTCTTGACCTTTAGAAGGAACATTAGAAGGATAGAATGTCTTGTTTAAGGCTGGGCCCTCAAGGTCACCCACTCTCAGCGTCTTGGCCAGCTCTGGGTCTCTGCATTCACTGGCATTTTTGTTGTTTTGTTTTGTTTTTTTGAGACAAGGTCTTATATACCCAGGCTGGCCTCACACTTGCTATCATTTCTTTGTGTTGAGAACGTTCAATATTCTATCACTGAAATGGACAATTATTGTCCCTCATCATTACTTTGCTGTAGAGAACCCATTTCTTCTTATCCAACTACATCCTGTACCCACTCACCATCCTCTCTCTATTCTCCTTCATCCTACCCATCCCAGCTCTTGTAACCACTGCTCTACGTGAGATTGAGACTGTAGTGGGGGAATTTTACCATGAGCCAGCCATAACATAGACACCAGGCTGAGATTGGATGGAGGGGAGGAGAGCTGCTTGCCTCCATATGCCTGGCACCAGGCCTTTCAATCACAACATCAGGAGGCCAGGGAGGATCCCTGTGTCCCAGAGACTCTAGTTGGCAGGCTTGTGAGTGTGCCATCATTGCTTAGTGGCAGAAGGGACTTTTGTTCTTCTCTGCCATTAGATGAGAGCTAGAGTATATGAGACATTACCTGCCCCATTTTCCCTACAAACAAAGGCTGTTTTCAGGAGAGAGAGCTGGAGACTGGAGGGTCTCTCCCTTTGGCTCTGCCTTCCTAGGTCACACACTCCTAAGGAAATGGTTAGGCCTCTGCCAGCGAAATAAGACCGTCAGTGGTGTGAGAGGCTACCTGAAAGTCACCATCTGTGCCCTTGGCATGGGAGACCAGGCGCTGGTGAGGCTGCCCCTGCCCCAATCAACAGGAATATTTCTTACCTGGCTGCTTCCTTCCCTGGGTACCTCTGAGCCTTCCAAGTGGCCATTGGTCTATACACCTCCTTTGTTCAGTGGGTCATCAAGGGGTTGTCCACTCTCCCTGCATCAAGCAGGAAGTTGGGAAAAATCAGAAGTGGGTGAACTTGACTGTACCCTGCCTCTGACCCTGACCCTGTCCAACTCTCTGGTGTCTCCAGGTAGATCAAAAGCTGCCCTACGAGGCTGGGGACACCCAGGTCCAGATCTTCAAGTCGAAAGCTGTCCCAATCAGCCTGGCTTACTTACAGTTCTTCATCTACTGTGCAGAGGACCTCCATTTCAGTTAAGAGTCCGTGGGCAGGGAGGAGGAAACTATAGGGTTCCCTGTGCATGGGCACCGTGGATCTGTACCAGATTTCCTCGTTTTTTTTTTTTTTTTTTTTTTAAACCAGCCTAAGGTTTGGAATGGGGGATGGAGTGACACTGAAAATCACAACTGTTTCTTTTTCGAGACAGGGTTTCTCTGTGTAACCCTGGCTGTCCTGGAACTCACTTTATAGACCAGGCTGGCCTCAAACTCAGAGATCCACCTGCCTCTGCATCCCAAGTGCTGGGATTAAAGGTGTGCACCACCATCCCTGAGTAAAATTGTTTCTTAAAATTCTGATAAATATCTTTTCAAGGCTCTAAGCCATTGGCCTGGTTTTGTTGTCCAGATGCAGGTTCAGGCGTCTCTGAGACATCCTGTATGTACACACCACACACACACACACACACACACACACACACACATACATACATACAGAGAGAGAAGCACGCATGTACACTGGGACCATTGTGAATACTGGAAGACAGGTCTGCTTGGAGGGAAACAAAGCTTAATTGGGAGGGAGGGTAAAAGGTTGTTCAGTTCCCCCATTTCCTCTTCCCAACCCCTTTATAAAAAAAGATGCCTCTGTCTCAGAAGTCCTTATAACCTCCTGTTCTAGAGAAGCACCAGTCAGCTGCTACTGCCTTGGAGGTGGAACTAATTGGGGACAAGGTAGGTATGGAAAGGGTCTGACACCTAGAGAAAGTGGCACCTAGGGAAAGCAGTGCATATGAAGAGAGAGGGCTAGAGAGCAGGACCCCAGTCTGAGTCCAGCCTGGTCTACATATAGTGAGTCCCAGGCTAGCCAGGGCTACACAATAATACCCTATCTCAAAAGAAAGTACAATAAAAATAAAATACTGTATGCTAGTCAGACAAAGTAGTACATGCCTGGAACCCCAGCACTTGGGAGGGAGAGACAGGGGGATCAGGAGTTCGAGGCTAGCCTTCACTACATGAGACAAGTTTCAGTTTTAAAAGGGAGGAGAGGGGTTGCTACTACCACCAGCCATATGTTTGGCCATATTTCTATTGGAACTGCTCTAACAAAACTTTTGCATAGGCCTCATGTAACAACAAGGTTGGCAGTGCTATTTGGGACATGGGAAGATCACTGTCAATTCCGGGCCACAGCCTGGTAAATATGGTGAGTTCTAGGCCAGCCAGGACTAGTGAAACCCTGTCTCAAAACAAAACAAAATTAGGGCTAGCCCTGCAGTTAAAGAGTACTGACTGCTCTTCCAGAGGACCCGGGTTTAATGACCAGCATCAGCACGGTGGCTCACAGCCGCCTGCCACTCCAGTTCCAGGGGAGCTAACACTCTCTTCTGGCCTCCTCTGGCACCAGGCAACATGGGCTGCACAGACAGACACGCAAGCAGATCAGACACATAAAATAAGTAATTTAAAAACCAAAACCCCAAACAAGAAAAGCACCAAAGAAAAACAAAACAAAAAGGAGGCGTTGCTCAGCGGTAGAGCGCTAACCCGGCATGTGTGAGATGGTGGGTTTTTAGTCCCCAACACGGCTAAAAAGAAGGGCGAGGAGGCAAGCACTTTAGGATAGAGTGTCAAGAGGAAAGAAGCTGGGGCTGTGGAGAAGTTACTGTCAAAGGATAACTTTAGGCCGAGGGTTGGGAATTAGCCTCTTCACCGGGATGCTGCAGAAACTGTCCGCAGTGTCCACCTGTGGACGGACGGGGAGGTGGGAAAGGAAGGCCAGTAGCAGGAGGAGGGGACAGGTTGGCACTGACTGAGTCTCGGGATGTTCTCAGCTCAGGACACATACACAGGCCCAGAATGACAGCCCAATATGGAACCAAATCCTCACCTTCCAGATTCAGGTATGGCTGCCCCATCACACCCTCCCTCCCCTTCCTCGAATTCAAAAGGGAAATTCTGGGTTAGTGCTGGTGTGGATAGAGGCTAGGGCCACGAAGCTCAGCAAAAGAGGCTCTGCCTGGTAGGAAACATGAGGAAGCCCAGATTCGCTACTCAATCCAGTAGAGAACAGTAAGGGCGATGTACAACTGAATTCTAGAAATTTAGATGTGCCCTTTCACCCACATTAAAAAAGAAAACAGGCATGGGCTGGAAAAAATATCTCAATGGTTAAGAGCACTTATAGCAGGAGCTTGGTCCAGCCTCAACCGAATGTACCAGGCTTAGCTGTCCCCCCATGGGAGAACTTACTCAGCTGGAGGGGGGGATGAGGGGTGGGGGAGGAGGGAAGGTGGTAGGGAGCAGGAGGAGGGGTGAGAGGGGGATCTGTGGTTGGTATGTAAAGTGAATGAAATAAAATTTTTTAAAAAGAGCACTTACTGCTCTTGCAGAGGACCTAGGTTCAGTTCCCAGCACCCACACGGCACCTGTGTATGTGTGTGGACATGCATGTGCCAGGGTGCAAGTGTGGAGGTCGAACACCTTGAGGAAGTTGGTTCTTTACTTACATGGAAGTTTCCAAGAGGTTGAACTCCGGTCATTGGACTTACACGGCAATCCCTTTCACCCACTGAGCCATCTCACCAGCCCTGGTCCTGAAGTTTAAACAAACGGGGGTCTATGTTAATATCAAGAATACAAAATGGACCAGGCGGTGGTGGCGCACACCTTTAATCCCAGCACTCAGGAGGCAGAGGCAGGCGGGTCTCTGTGAGTTCGAGGCCAGCCTGGCCAACAGAATGAGTTCCAGGAAAGGCGCCAAAGCTACACAGAGAAACCCTGTCTCGAAAAACAAACAAAAGAATACAAAATGGGCTAGAGAGATGGCTCTGTGGTTAAGAACTCTTGTCAGTATTGGAAAGGACCCAGGTTCAGTCCCCAGAAGCTATGTGGAGGCTCACAACAATCTGTAACTTCAATTCCAGACGATCCAATGCCCTCTTCTGACCTCCATGGACACCAAACATACATGTTACGGTATACAAAGACAGAGGCAAACACTCATATACACAAAGTAAATTTTAAAAACAAAATGAATACAAAGTGATGTATCATCTCAGGGTCCTGCCAGCAGTCCTTATAAGTGAGAAGCCTGAGCCGGGCGGCGGTGGTGCACACCTGTAATCCCAGCACTCGGGAGGCAGAGGCAGGCGGATCTCTGTGAGTTCGAGGCCAGCCTGGTGGTCTACAAAGCAAGTTCCAGGACAGCCAGTGCTGTTACACAGAGAAACCCTGTCTCTGGAAAATAAAGTAAAAAGTGGGAATCCCGGAAATCAAAAGTGCCCAAGCACGGTGATAAATTTGGCTTGTCGGTGATTGACTGGGAACTGAGGCAGGCCTTTCCAACAGCTTGTGAGGTCCCCCTGAGGACCACGCCATTCTATCTCCACTGTGCCCCCTGCCTTCCCTTGCAGCTGCCCTGCCTGTCTAGCTACATCAAGTTCAGAGTCTTGGACTGGTGAGCCCATGGACCAGCGGTAGACCCACGCTCTGGGAAGGAAGGCGGAGACAGAGCTGGGCCAGGGGCTCAGCCTGCAGTGTGTCTTCTAGCTCCAAACGTGACTGCCGGGATGAGATTGGCTCTGCCAGCTTGTGCCTCAACCAGATCTCGTCCACTGGCGAGGAGATCCAAGGCAAGCAAAGCCTGGGGCCCCTCCCGTGGCACCCCTCCCTCCTGAGCCCCTGAGCGCTCTCTCACACGCTCTCCTTCCAGGAATGTACTCTGGCTTCCTGCCCTGCTTTGGCCCCAGCTTCCTGACTCTCCGTGGGGGTAAAAAGGCTCCTTTTAGAACCCCAGAGAAAAGCACTGTAAGTTTTTCCTGTCAATTTGGGGGGATAACAGAGATAAAGTTGACTGTGTGTGAAGCAATAGAGGCTTGGAAATATCCAGGGAGGACTGTCTGGCCTCTGGCCTCTCCATGGACATGGGTACAGAAATAGCCATAAGATATACAGGGGTCCTAATATAATATATACATAAGCATACAAGGGTCCTAAGCCCTGGTACTAGAAAAGGACAAATGGGGTGCTCCAGATGGTCACTGGGGTAGGGCACTGAAGAGGAAACCTTGGTAAGGTTTCCCACAGGTAGGAAAGGCACACTGGGTT
>CABHPQ010174717.1:21361-74919 GCA_902168405.1 Peromyscus aztecus
AGGAAGGAAGGAAGGAAGGAAGGAAGGAAGGAAGGAAGGAAGGAAGAGAAAAAGATAGATGGGGGCTGGCAAGTTGGCTCAACCAGTAAAGATGCTTACTACCACACCTGATGACCCGAGTTCAATGCTGGAACCCACAGGAGAGCGCCGACTCCCGGAAGCCATCCTCTGACCGCCACTCTGATGCCATGGCACACCCCACCCCTCGACACATAGGCAAAAGTAAAATTAAATAAGAGGAAAAATGTGTGGGGCCTCAAGGATGCGGGGCGGGAAGATTGTAAGAGAAGGAGCCCTTCACTGCCACAAGCTCCGCCTCTCCTTCCGGGCGGCTCTACGGGTGGCTCCTCAGCCTTTGTCTCCTACCATAGGCGGTTCTTGCTGGGAATCTACCCACAAGGCCAGGGAAGCACTCTGGTTGGCCTCTTTTGGGTTTCTGTGTTCTTCTTGGACCCAATCGCTTTTGACAAGGAGGCAGAGGCATCGCTTGATTGGCCAGGTTGGGGAACACTCACTCTGGTGATGGCCATCCCCTCTGAGCCCTTGACATCTGTGTAGTTCAAAATCCTTCAGGTCAGCTTGGCAGGCAAAATGTATGAACAAGAAATGGTGGATGGGAAGGGTGCAGAAGAGGGGTCAGGATCCAGAGGCATCTTGGTGACCCGGAACTCTTTAGTAGGGCTGTGGTTGGAGCCATCCCCAAGCAGACTGTCCCTGGAGAGTCTTGCCTTTGCTGTGTGGGCTCCAGGGAGATTCGTTTACTCTCTCTGTCTCTGTCTCTGTCTCTCTCTGTCTCTGTCTCTCTGTCTCTGTCTCTGTCTCTGTCTCTCTCTCTCTCTCTCTCTCTCTCTCTCTCTCAGCATCCCTTTCTCTCTGTTGCTCTAGTGTATCCTTGATGCTGTTAAGGATGGTTTAACTTATCGGGGCCGAATCTTTGTGGAGATAATCACCCAGTTAAAGTCTCACCAAGACTCTGTGATACTGGATCTGTCTCGGGAAGTGGCCCAGATAGAGGTAATCACAGAAAACAGGTAACCCAGGGGAAAAAAAAACATGCAGTTGCATCCCCCAGATCTATTGTGGACCCCAGTTTCTGACACTGCAAGAGGCATTGGCCACCGATCTGTTGGAAGTATAAGGATGCTTGATCAATATTCCCCAAGCACCTTCCAGGGTTTTCATGCTCAGCTGAATCCCTAGTGGTCACAGACCCTGTAAACACAGGGCTTCATCTTTGGAAACCTGCTTTCTAAGGAGGAAGAAGGCTCATTTACAGCCTCATTCCTCAGGGCTTTGTAAGAGGATTTAAGGCATTTTGATTTCTTCCTAAAACCAGTGGAGACACCCCCCTGCCCAGGGGAAGCAGAGCAGCGGTTCTCAACTTGTGGGTCGTGACCCCCTTGGGGGTCAAACAACCCTTTCACAGGGGTGGCCTAAAACCATTGGAAAACACAGATCTATACACTAGGATTCATAAAAGTAGCAAGATTACAGTTATGAAGAAGCAGTGGAATTAATTTTATGGTTGGGGGTCACCATACATGAGGAACTGTATTAAAGGGTCACAGCATTAGGGTGGTTGAGAACCGCTGGACTAGAGGACCAGGATGAGCAACAGATTGGAGGAGAGGCAGCTCAGCCAATAGAAATAAGGGTAGAGTCTCAGCAGAGGAGAGAAGGAAGAGAGAAGACAGGGTTCACGGGCCCCTTGAAAAAAAGACAAAAGTGAGACTGACTCCTCTAAACTTGTGGCCATTTTCTGCCTTGGGTGACAGCATGGTCAACAGTGTCAGCCACAAAGATGGGCTCCCTGAAGAAGGAAAGTGAAATGGGAGGTCACAAATCCTATCTTTGGTGTATGCTTGAGAGACGCACACATATCTCAGCCTGGAAGCTGCTAGCTGCACAGGCAGGAGACAAGGGCATCACAATTGAATCGGTGGTCCTAGGAACAATGGCCCAGTAGTGGACAGAAAGGAGATGAGAGCTGAGTAACATGACACCATGGCCCAGACAGGAGGAGAGGAAAAGAGATCAGAGATCTTGAGTGTGCATGTGTACACACACACACACAAACACACACACTGCCAACTGTCCCCTAATTATGTCTATTTCCACCATGCCGCCCACTTACCTGGGTCCTCTGTCCACAACAGCTGCTCATTTCTATTGCTAACATCTGCCCTATTTTGATATGGGTTTGAACTCTACTTGTCCCAACTCAGAGTCAAGCTAACCACAAAAGAGACCCTCCTGCCCAGTTTCGGAGAGGGAAGGAATGATCCAGCTGGGTGGGGTAGGCCAGGTGATGGGGATGCTGGGAGCCGCTGCACTTGGATCAGCCAGTGCAAGATTTCAGTAATGATCTAGTTCATCCCCAAGTGGTGCACAGAACACTTGAGGGGAAAAAAAAAAACCCAGGGTGCCTGTCCTCCTGTCCCTGCCTGTCAGGCTAGCCATGCTCATCCCTTATGTACTGAGGATGTGTGTGTGTCTGTGGTTATTGTTTTAGAGACATCAGTATCGCCAAAAGTATGGGCTGTGCGTCATCTTCCTTTCCTGTACCATGATGCCCAAATTTAAGGACCTGATCCAATTCGAGGTCAGCATGGGCCACTACGGAAACCAGATGGATCCAAACTACAAGCCTCTCGTGTCAACCACCCAGCACAGCCCGGTGATATATGATGGTAACAGTCAGAATCCAGCAAGTAAAGCAGCCCATGTGCGTGCCAGGCTCTTCCAAGGGAATGAGCTCGTAGAACATTCATAAACATCCCCTAGGCAGGGTCTCACTAGGTGGTGCGAGATGGCCTTGACCTCATGGTCCCCGCTCCCTCAGGCTGCCATATGCTAGAATCACAGACCCCAGCACCACATCTGGTCATTCGCACACATTTCACACGTGATGACAAGGAAGTTCAGGGTAGTGGTCCCTTGCCAGACACTGCAGAGCCAGTGGGCGATGACCTCCAGACTAGAAAGCCGTCAGGCATCCAATCATCTGTATTCATCTCTTCATCCATTACTCCATTTACTTAACTGTATTCATTTCTGTGTCTGTGTATGTACATGCGCGTGCATGCACTTGCAGAGGCCAGAGGAGGATGTTGGATGTCCTGCTCTATCTACCCTCTATCTCACTCTCTTTTGAGTTACTGAACCTGGAGGTAGGCTGGTGGCTAGCAATCCTCAGTAGCCTTCCTGTCTCCACCATCCACAGAACTGGGGTTACAGCCCCATGTGGCCACAACCCGCTTTTCACATAGGCGATGATATCTGAACTCCGATGTTCATAGGTGGGTAGCAAGCTCTTACCCATGGGGCCATCACTCCAGGCCCCAACCCCAACCTATTTAGACACTTAATATTCACCTATCCATTCCCCACAGACACCCAATCCATTCATCTACCCACCCCCCATCAATTAGGCACCTGATCTTTCCAGTATAGCCCCTAGGCCAACAGCATCAAGCATGTTAGAAAGGCAGATTCCTGATCCTACTCCAGACCTAGAAAAATCTATGAATAGAGCCAAGCAGACTGTTGGGGCCTGCAGATGATGTGGATACATGTTCAAATTTGAGAGTCCCTGACATAAGTCTCCCCTTCGTCAGCTTCACCATCTCATTGCCCATCAAAATGCTTTCCACCGCGCCCCCCCCCCACTTTCCTACCTACTCTTTTAAATGGAAGCTTTGTTGAGATATAATTCCCATAACATGTAATTTGCCCTTTTGAAGCATACAATCCCATGGATTTTAGGATTTTCACAGTTATGCAACCACCACCACAATCCATTTTAGAATGCTTTCCTCTCTCCCCAAAGAAGCCCTGGGCCCATTAGCTCTCCTTGTCGCTCCCTCACCTCCACAGCTGTAGACAACCACTAATCTCCTTTAGGTTTCAATACATTTTCCTAGTCTGGCATTTCACACACATGGCATTATACAATATGTGGTCCTTTGTGACCAACGGGCTACTTCCACTTAACACAAAGTTCTGCTGCTTTTATATTGAGAAATGTGTATGCAGAAAGTATCTAGACTGTGTACATGTATCTTAAAGGAAGATAAAATGAGTTCTCACAAACTCGTCATCCAGCTAATACATAGAAGGCCGCTGAGGCCTTAAATGGTTCCTTTGTCTGAGAAGTAACTATGATTCTATCTCATAGGCTCATCAGCCTCTGGCTTTCTTTTTCATTTTTAACCTTTGTGTATGGAACCCATGAGCAGCATGCACTTTTTCTGTAGTGCCTGAGAGGCCTCCATCCATCCATGTGCATCTGCCTTACACCTTCTGCCCCACATGACTAGACTCTGGGGAGCTAGAGCTCATTTTCTGAATGCATCCCACTGTGTTATCAGACCACAAATTATGTAGTGTATATAGATAAGCTGACTGGTATAATAACGTTGTTGTGAGCATTCTCATACATGTCTTCTGGTCACAAGGACGGGGTTCCTCTAAATTATATACCTAGGGGTGGGAGAGAGTCTCAGAGCAAAAGTGATTATACCAAATTACACTCCTAACAGCATGGGATGAGAATTCCTTCTGAGCTCTGTTCTCACCAGTACTCGATGTTGCCAGGTTTTTAATTGTTGCCACGCTATTGGATATGAAAAACTATCTCACATGACCACGATGTGCTTTTTTCTCATCATAAATGAAGGTTGAGCATCTGTGTATTCACATCATTTTCCCTTAGTCTGTCCATCCATTTTTTTTCCAGTATATAATCATTTGGCTGTATCTTTCTTATTGACTCACACATTAAATCGCTTTTCAGATCTGTGTATCATGTATTTATCATTCACCTTAAAATATCCAAGATTAGCCACCACTTCTGTTTTGTTGTTTGAGACAGGGTCTCTAGTAGCCCAGGCTAGCCTCAAACTCACTATGGAGCCGAGAATGACTTTGAATTTCGGATCTTCCTTACTCCACTTCCCAAGTAGGATCACACTCATGCACCACCATGCATGTATGTGGTGCTGATGACCAAAACCAGGGCTTCCTGAATGTTAGGCTAGCACTCTACCAACTGAGCTACACCCCTAGCCCCACATATCTTTCTTTAGAGAAAAGACTATTGATATCTTTGGCCTATCAAATTTTTATTACATTTATTTATGTGTGTGCACACACACACATGTGAGTGTGTGTATGTATGTGGGTGTACATGTGGAGATCCCAAGACAACTTGTAGGAGTTGGTTCTCTCCTTCCACCCTGTGAGTCCTGGGGATTAAACTCAGGTTGTCAAGCCTGGTAGAAAGTGCCTTTATGAGAGATGTATTTTAGAGATCAGTTCCTAGGGGTTTTGTTATTGTTTGGGGGGTGCTTTTTTGAGGGGAGATGACTTTGAACTCAGGCTCTTCCTGCCTAAGCCAAGTGCTAGGTTCTCCTCTTTACATTTCAGGGACTGAACTCAAATAATTAAGTAGGTTGGTGGCAAAATGTCCTTGTCCACTGATCCCTCTCACTGGCCTTGACTTAATTTTGTTGTTTTGTTTTCCAAGACAGGGTTTCTCCATGTAGCCCTGGCTGTCCTGAAACTTGCTCTGCAGACCAGGGTGGCCTTGAACTAGAGATCTGTCTGCCTCTGCCTCCTGAGTGTTGGGACTAAAGGTGTGCACCACCACTGCCTGGCAACTTAATTTTTGTATGTAATGTGAGGAAGGGGCTGAAATTCTTTTTTTCTATATAGACAGCCAACTCAACACTATTTGCTAAGAAACATTTGATTTCTGCATTGAATTACATTGGCACCTTACCTAAAGATCAATTAGCCATGCATTGTAGTCTTTTTCTAAAATGTCTATTCTTCCCTTCCCCTACCCTTTTTTTGTGTGTGTTTTTTTGGTTTTGTTTTTTTTTGGGGGGGGGAGTTTGTTGTTGTTGTTTTCCAAGACAGGATTTGTCTGTGTAGTTTTGGAGCCTGTCCTGGAACTTGCTCTGTAGACCAGGCTGACCTCAAACTCAGAGAGATCTGCTGCCTGGCTCTGCCTCCCGAATGCTGGGATTAAAGGCATTCGCCACCACTGCCCAGCCTCATTATCTTTTGAAGTGCCAAGATTTTTAATTTGGATCAAATACAGTTTATTTTTTTTCCAGAGTGTGGTGGTTTAAAAGAAAATGGCCCCCAAATGAAGTCACACTATTAGGAGGTGTGGCTTTGTTGGAGTGGGTGTGGCCTTGTTGGAGGAAGTTTGTCACTGTGGAGGCGGGCTTCGAGGTCTCATATACGCTCAGCAACACCCAGTGTCTCAGTTCACTTCCTGTTGCCTAAAAGATATAAAATCTCAGCTCCATCTCCAGCACCATATCTGCCTGCACACCACCATGTCCCACCATGACAATCATGGACTAAACCTCTGAAATTGTAAGCTACCCCAATTAAATGTTTTCCTTTAATAAGAGTTGCCATGGTCATGGTGTCTCTTCACAGCAATAGGAACCCTAAGACACATGGTGTCCTAGCTTAAGAACTCAGCCTTACTTAAGGATATGAAATTTTTCTTCCTATTTTTTTTTCTTCAAAACATTGTACGTTTGGTTCTTGCATTTAGTTCTGTGATTCATTTTGAACCAGTTTGCATGTATATTTTGTATTGTTCACACACCATTTGTTAAAAGCACTCTCCTTCCCCTGACTGGCTGTCCTTAACTTCTATGATAAAGTCCTCTCCTGTGCCTTACTTTCTCCTTGGGGCTTCCATGTACGAGTTTCGCAATTCCCCTTGGTTCTCTTCTAGCTATCATTTTCTCCCTGGTCCTTTCATGACTCGGTCCTTCCATTTCATGTTGGTCATTTGAGAAATTCTTGTTCTCAGTTCTAAGTCCCTCACTCAATTGTCTGCAAGGTCTCACTGTCACTCTGGGACTTCCCCTGTTGCCTTCCCTGGGTGTTTTTGTTTTCTCTTGGCCTGCGTGCTGAGTTCTAGTGGCTCACATTTCTTCTCCTGAGTCCTGCCTTCCTTCAGGGGTGTATTTTTGCTGGCACTTTGCAAGGCCATCAAGCCTGACTTCCTGTTGTGGGTCTCGCTTTCCTCTCCCCCACAGGTGCCTTCTGCTGTCTTCCCTCCTCGGCGCTTCTGTGGAAGCCAGGGTTGCTTTTGGCCGTCCTTGTGTGTATTTTGAGTCTGCAGATTATCTCTGTCTCCCTGTTTGCTGGAAATGGACTTATTTTCCTTCTTGTTGCCTTTGGAAGCTCTCCAAGAACGGAAGAAGAAAGTTGCCATCTCGGACCCCAGGCTCCCACTCGGAACCTCAGTCAGGGATCTCTTTGTATTTATTTATTATGTAGCCCATTCATTCAGTATCTGAGTTGGAAACTGGTTGTCTTCTAGCAATCCCAGAAAAAATTAAGATGTTTCTCTTTGTGAATTGTGTTAATATTCTGATCCGCCCCTTGGAATCCTGCCCCTTGGCGCCGTCCTGCAAGTAAAAGGAAAAACTCCGCCCCTTCTTCTCTCTCTTCTGCTTTCCTCCCACGAAGTGCACACCCCTCGCCCTTCTCTCTCTTTCTCTCTCCCTCTCTCCCCCCCTGCTCCCCCCCCCCCCCAAATAAAACTCCTCACTGAGCGCTGTCTGCCTGGCATCTGGGTCTCTCACCAGCCATGGGGCACCTTGGTCCTACCCACCAGGACCTCCCGCTTACGGTATCATAACAAACTGTCCTTTCTAATGTTCTCTTCTGTTTCCTTCTGGAAGTACTCTGTCCTTACACACTGTCTCATTCTACACCCACCCCACCCCTATTTTTAAATCTCTTGTCCATATTTCTCATATTGGGATCTCTCAAGGCTACATCTAGAAACATCTAGATCCTTTCACAGAGACCTTAGGGTAACCATTCTGTTTTATATGGCTTGACAGTGCTCACCCCCCGCAACACACACACACTTTATTCCTCTCCGTGGCACTTTCTACCTCTCTGCACACTGGATTATACACACTGCTTCTGTCCTTTTTGTCCTATTTTCCTTTGTGTGTGTGAGACAAATGATAAATTATATTTTCACAATAAATGTATTTTTACAATGAAATAAATTTCATAGCCAGTGTAAGTTCAAACCCAACCACAGCCCCTGGGACTGAAAAACAGCTGGTAGCTTCCTCCACCATGACGCTCACCAGGGCATCACTATTTTTCAGTTTCTTAAATAAAGGTTTGATTGAGAGATAACATATTCATGGAAAAAAACCACACACACCAAAACATGAGTTCAGTGACTAACCCTGCTGCAAATACACCCAATAATAGCACTCGGATCATGAAGTAGAATTCTCAACCCCTAGGGGTCTTGCCTCTTACCCCCACCCACCAGGGGCAATGACACTCCTAACCTTCATCTCATGATATGTATTAAAGAGCACATATCATATGTATTCTTTTTTATCTCTGCCTTCATCAGTTTGTAGAATGTGGTCACAGACCAACATATGCTTGAATATGGTTGTAGCTTACTTATGCTACATACTTACATGCTCATTTCCTTAGCATTCCATTCTGTGAATATAGTCAGCCATGTGCTATCATGGACAACACAGGTTTAACCAACCAGGCATCAAAAACACTAAAACAAGCCAGGTAGAGGAGCACATGCCTTTACTCCCAGCACCCTAGAGGCAGAGTCAGGTGAATCGCTAGTTTGAGGCCAGCCTGGTCTGCATAGAGAGTTCCAGGACAGCCAGGGCTATGTAGAGAGATCCTGTCTCCAGATAAAGAAACAAATAAGAAAAAAAAAAAACTAGCAATATTATACACAAGAAGTATACCCAACACATAAATTGAAAAATACTAAAACAAGAGCTGGAGGTGGTTCAGCGTTTAAGAGGGCTTGCTGTGCGAGCATGAGGGTTGGAATTAATAGTATAGTTCCCATAAGAAGCCTGTAACCACATCACTAAGTTGGGGTGGGAACCGGAGGATCACTGGGCCTTGTCTCACTGGGACAGAGCCAAGTAAACTGAGCTCCAGGGGGCTGGAGAGAGAGCTCAATGGTTAAGAGCATTGGATGTTCTTCCAGACGACCTGGGTTAGGTTCCCAGCATCCACATGGTGGCTCACAACCATCTGTAACTTCCATTTCAAGGGACTGGATGCTCTCTTCTGGCCTCTGCAGGAATCAGACACACATGTGATATACAGACACACACCCATACACATAAAATAATTAAAAAGACAAGCTCCAGGTTTTAGTCCCCGCCCCAAAGAGCAGGAAGGGTAAGTAATGTGGCATTCATATTTGACATTCTCCTCTGAACTCCCCATACTGTGCACAAGCATCACACTCATACATGCATTACATAGATCACACTTCCCCCCCAACACACACGTATTTGTGCACATGTACTCACACTCTAATCAACAAACCTGCACCTGTGCCAAACGTGCTGATTTTCCTTCTTGTCATTGTCCCCTAAAGAATACAATAAAGGAGGTTGGAGAGATGGCTCAGCGGTTAAGAGCACTGGCTGCTCCTCCAGATGACCCGGGTTCAATTCCCAGCACCCACATGGCTGCTCACAACTGTCTATAACTCCAGTTCCAGTGGCTCTGACACCCTCACACCAATGCACATAAAATAAAATTAAATAATTATTAAATAATTAAAAAAAAGAATACAGTATAGCAGACTGGGGGCTATTTGTGTAGACTCTGCCTTGCTTGAGGTAATCATAAATACCGTAGAGATTATGTACGTATAGGGGACATGTGGGTAGATTCTATGCAAATGCCACATGTTTTAAGTAAGGGACTTGGTCATCTGTGGATTTTGGTAACAGGGTGTCCTCAGAACCAGTTCCTCAATAGTTCCAAGAGATGGATGACTACCCTAAGTTGTGTATGCCTTCTACTGTGGAGCGCTCTTTAGCCTGTTCCAACTTCGGGCCATTCCAGTCAGAGCTGCTACAAGCCCTCCCCGCACCCCTTAGCAACGCTGCATTTGTCTCCCTGTAGGGTATTTACAACTGAAATTGCTGGGTTAGGAACATGTGTGCTGTTTCTAAACGCCAATTTTCTCTCCATGTTGTGGGAATTCTTTGAGGTCTGGCTCAGATTTCATTCTCCGGGGAGATTTGCCTGTTCCTTACTCCAGGGACCCGGGCTACTGCAGAGGGACCACTTCTCAATTGCTTGCTTGGCACCCTTCAGACTTCGCCAGTAGCATGCTTCAAAACTCTGAGCTGCACCCTATGTCTCGGGGAAGGTTTTCTTCCCCTCCATCTAGAGCCGCAGTGGAGACAGGCAGATGTCCTCACTGTCACATTCCAGGTGATAGGCCATCTTGTATTCACCCTGGCCCTGAGAGCAGAGGTTTGGGGGTACCTGCTTTTCATTCTAGGTCTGCTGTTACCTTGTCCAAGAAACTGGGTGACTTAACAACTCTGGGGTGACAAGATGTCTCGGTGGGCAAAAGTGATCGATCCCCAGAACTTACGTGGTGAGGGGAGAGAACTGACTCCTAAAGTTGTCCTCTGACCTCCACACACACACATACACAAATCATGCATACATGTGTAATGAAACTCAAAATAAGATGACAGGAGGGGGGAAGTTGGAAGTCAGGGAGTCAGGATTGATTCCCTGAGAGAGTGCTGAGGGCAAACCTTGGTATTCTTCGTCTAGCAGACCAATCTTTGCCTTTAGCTTCCCTCGGCTCCCCGTGGTGCTGGGACACCATCTTTCTGTCTCCCAGTCATATTAGCTTAAGGGGACATCCCACTCCACAATGAATGACTTCGTCTTGACTAATTACATCGCCAGTGACTCCATTTCCAAGTTAGATGGTATACTGAGGCAGCAAGGTTAGGACCTCAGCGTATCTTTCAGGAGTCACAGGACATGGGGTGCCCAGCCTTCTGTCCTACTCTGGGCCTGAACTTACCAAAGAAGAAGCACAACTTTTTCAAGATTCGAGCGCTAGCCTCACAGGTTCTCTGCTGCTTAGACATGTGGGGCATTTGTGGTTTTGTTCCTTTGAGGCCGACACAGCAGGGTGTTGCAGAACAAAAGTATCCCGTAGGGGAGATGGCTCTCACTGCTCTTCCAGAGGACCCGAGTTCAGTTCCCAGCACCCACATCAGCACCCAGCACCCACATCAGCACCCACCTGGTTTTCCTACCTGTAAACCAGAGGTTTTGAAAAGCCACATGACACACAGAACACAATATATCCCCAATAGAAACCAGCTGTGTTCACCAAGTACTCATTCTGGGCTCGGGCTGGAGGGCCCACTTGGCGTGGTTAGCAGATCCTTGAGAACCAAAGTGGCCCAGGAGCAATCCTTTAGGAGGATACCGTGATTAGGACCTTCTAGGTACGGTTCCTCAGACGTCGACTCCCACCCCCATGTCTCTGTGTCTCAGGGACTATCTACCATTATGTGCCCTGGTACAACACGAAGCCTGTGGTGACGGTGACCTCCCACTGGGAGGATGTCAGCTTCCGGATGAATTGCCTCAACCTCCTCCACATCACCCGGGATCACCTGGTGAGTGTGCAGGAGGGAGCTGGGGTGGATGGGAGGCTTGGGAACATACACCACGGTACCAGGAAACCAGTCACACCTCGCACGTGTCCACACCATGATATTGGGACCCCATATCATTGAGAACTGTGCCAGATACAGCACTGGACACTAAGGACACAAAGATGAATAAACACATACTTGTCCTCACTGGCTGACAAGTCAGAGATGTATAATTACTGTGCAATGCAACTAGGGTTGCCATGGAAATACAGGTGCCAAGAGACTTAGGATCAGAGAGATGGGGATGGGGAGGGAGAGAGAGAGCAGTCAGGAGGTGACAGGGCAGCGGGGGTTCGAAAAATTCATAGGCAGTTTTGGGGGATGGAAGCACAAAAGGAGTAATATGTGTAAAGTCACGGTGATGTGCCAGTTTTTTTAAGTCATGAAAGGAACTAGGGCCATAAAGGTAACATGGAAATCAGAGAGGCTGGGAAGGGTCACATCACAGAGTCTTGAGTTCTTGTCAAGCAGCATAGGTCTCAGAAGATGTTTATACGTAGCATCTCTACTCCAGTCACGACTTTCTCATGTCTTCAGATGGGTTTCTGGACGTCTCCATCGCCTGCCCCCCATTTCCTCTGCTGGGTACAGGAAGTAGGAAGAAAGGGTGTCCTAGCTTAGCTGGCCATGTGGCAGTTTGACATGAACACCACCAGGTTACTCCTTAACGGTCTCCAGGGTCTGTCAGTCCTTCAGCCTATCCCAGGAGGGCTCCAGGCTGAGGCTGGTTCTCTCCCTTCCTCTCAATGGACAGAAAGCCAACCTGGACACCCTCAAGTCCATACGGAATCCGAAGGATCCAGCCCTGCTCCAACAGTGGGAGAAGCTGCTAAGGGAGCTGATCGAGGACTGCCGGTAGAAGCGGAGGGCCCGGGCTGGGGGTGGGCTTCGGATGAGCCAGCAAAGGGTCAAGAGAGAAACTGGAAGCTCCCAGTAGCACCCGATGGACCCCTACCCCAAAAGGAACACCGCTCCAACCTCCCCCAGCTTCAGCCTACACAAAGCTGCTTTTTCCTGCCCCTGTAGAACAGCCCTGAACTCCAGTCCAGCACAGGTTTTGTTGTCCCATGTCCACATTCAGTGCCTGCAGCATATGGGCTGATCTGCATCGTCTACACCAGCCCACACTGTTCTCACCCCACATCTCTCACCATTGCTTACCCCATCCAGAGTGCCTGTTTCAAGCTCATGGAAAAGCTTCCCCCTGCCCCCCACCCACCAGATTTTGGCTAGCCTCTTCCATGGGAAAAAAATCTACCCATAAGAGGTCTTTGGGAGCCAGCCTAGCACACTGCAGGACTTCAAGGATGGAAGAGGGTTGGGTGAGACCCTGCATCGGGCCCACAGCAAGCCAGCTTCCTAGGGAGAGCTGGGCAGGTCTCTCCATGTCAGGCCAGCCATGGGTAGGGTAGTCTCTCCAGGCTAGAAAGGGAACATTGGCCGGCAGTAGGACCAGAAATAGACACACCCTTCCTATTAACTTGTCCCGGCCACAGGCGCCCTCTGCCTTGTATGACTGCTCAGCCCAAAGCTAACAACTTGGACAAGAATAAATGGCAGCTTCGCAACCATCTTCTGCGCCAACTAGCACAGAGGGCCTCGGAGGCCAAGCCAAGGAAGATGGTGGTCACGGCAGAGGACTGGCTGCGACGTCTCAATGCTGTGATCCCCGAGGTGGGCACTGGACACGCTGGCTGGACAGTGAGGCCTGGCGCTGGCCAGATGGTCCTGACGCTCTCCCACCTTGGCAGCCCCAGGAGAGCCTTCCTGATGTGATGATCTGGCTGATGTCTAAGCAGCAGCGAGTGGCCTATGCTCGGGTGCCTGCCCATACGGTCCTGTTCTCCCCAGCAGGACCCCTGAGCTCTGGCAAGTTCTGTGGGAAGATTCAGAACCTCTTCTTACAGGTGGGGAAGGAGGAGCCTCTTTGGGGAGAGATGGGGTCCCCAAATTCCCAGAGAGAACCCCTGGGGTTGTGTGAAAGTCCCATGGGGCCTCCCTGAAGGCGTGGCCCATGTGCTATCTCCCTGGCCCTGCATTAAGTAGAACAGAGCTCAGAGTCCCCAGAGGAAGGCAGGGGCCTGCACGTCTCAGCATGTGAGCTGTCTGCCAAGCCCACATCTGTGTTAAATGCTCCTCAAATTCTCCACCTCCTCCACCACTCCCATGCCTCCCATGTGGTCTAATACCTTGTCATCTCTCCTGTGAACCACAAATGGATAACTTCCAGAATATTCAGTGACTGTAGGATTTGGTACCAGCTCCTCAGGTCAGAAGTCAGCTATAACGTTAAGACTGACCGAACCCCCCAGTGATGGCCTTCTCTCTTGGCGAGGAGGAGGGTCCTCATAACCCCTTCATGGCTCCCATCACCACTCAGGGAAGATGCAGCTTCCCTGCACTGCCCTAGCCACCTGTATCAACCCTGTCAACAGACAGGCCACTCTGGGCCTCCCCGATCCCAAATACACCTACACCCTGCCCTTTCCACCATCGTGCAAAGCCCTTCTTCCTGTCTTCGTCCAGTGCCTGACTGCATCCTGGCCTCTGTGTGTTACTCACTCCCGTGCTTGGTGACGCCCTCACGTGGGGGATGAGGACCGAGGTGCTTAGCCAAGTGCTGGTGCCCAGTGATCAAGCAGTAGGCCGTGATTCGTTAGCTAGTATCACCAAAACCACCATTCTCCCCTTCCTCGGGCTCCCCAGGCAGCCTCGCCCGCCTTCTGCACCCCTCCTCTTTTCTATTTTGCCTGTCGTCACCCTCGGTGAACAGCAGGACCGAACTCAGTCACTTCTCAGCGCTGGTGATCAGCCCAGAGCTTTATACCCTTGTAGACACCCTGACTCCAGCACACAGTTTGATGTGAGGGCCCTGCTCCCACAGCTCAGGCAAAAGGGGTGGATGTGACCCATTCTGGCAATGTGTGCCCCCTCCCGCCCCCTCTCCCTCACCTATACCTCTGTCCCCCTCGGGAGTGGTACCCCCATGGCACACCCATGGGACTGATCTGCTTCTGGCTCAGTACCCAGAAGGTGAAGGAGAGAACAAGCTCCCAGCTCACCTCCGGGTCTGCATGTGGCTTGGCAATGTCTTACACAGCAAGAATCTGAAGCTGCTCCAACAAGGCAACATGGTGGTGTACGCAGAGACGGTGAGTGGGCAGACACACACGCACGAACACGGCATTTGGAGGGTGCAGTGGGTCAGCCAGGTCAGGGCCAAACCGGGGAAGTCAGGCGTACGCAGTTCAGGAAGAGAAAGTAAAGAGACCATAGCTCAGACCCAAAGGCAGAGGAGGACACTGACAACTTTGAGAGACAGCAGCGATGAAAGCCATTGAGGATGGTGCTAGCCTAGCATCCCTGTTTGCGAGCCACAGGCCCGTGCTAGCAAAATGGGGTCTGAGTGGCCCTCTGGTCCCTGGTCACATTGTTCCTGGTAGCAGTTTATTCTCCAAGCTTGCTCAAGGCATGCGAACAGATCAGGGCTCCAAATTGCAAAGCATCTCATTTGTCACCAACAGGCAGCTTGGGACCCCCGCAGACCCTTTCCAGACCTTCGGGCCAGACCGGAGGTCATGGGAGGTGGGGAAAGGTCAGGGAGCGTGAAAGGAGGAGATGAGGCTTCTGCCCACAGAACAGCAACCTGGGAGGCAGGGAGAACAGCTGGGCAGACCGCTCTGCAGAGGGCAAGGGATGACCTTTGCTCTGTGGAGGGGGGCTGGCCCAGAAAAATAGCTCTGCCAGCAGAAGGGAAGTAAGGTTTGAGTGCCGGGCTATTATGTGACCCTTTCTGGGGAGATGTGAGCAAATGTCTACCCACCTCAGATAGGTGACCCTTGACAAAGCAAAGACATTTTCTATCCAGCTTGGGGAACCAACTGGGGTTACTTACAGAAGCATGAGCAATGTATGGGTGTCTACCCCACTGGAGAAGTCTTCCTCCAGCAATGTTAACTGCTTATATATTGGGGAGGAGAGGAGCCCATGAGCCTTGTAAGCTGCTCATGTACTCTAAAGAAGGAACGGGTGGCCCCATCTTGCAAAGGCCTCCTATGAGTAGTCACAGCTGACTTGATTTTAGGACAGCCACAATGGCCGTGTCAAGTCTGGGAGACAGAATTCCACAACACAGGCCTTTTAAGTCATAGAATTGTAACGTTTTTTTTGTAGATGGTTGACACGTGCGTGTAATCTCAGCATTTGGGAGGCTTAAGCAGGAGAAGTGCCGAGAATCCAAGGCTGACCTGGGCTCCATAAAGAGTCCCAGGCTAGTCAGAGCTACTTCAAAAAAGAAAAAAAAAATGCATTTATAACATTGTTGTGTTTTAAGTCGCATGTGTTGATAACATACCATAATACAGTCAGCTCCCCATTCAACGGTATCTCCATTCATGTACTGTGGCTTGAAAATGCAGTTAAGTCCGTGCTGGCTGCGTCTATACCAAACATGAGCATACCTTTTTCCTTGTCACTATGACCTCAGCGATACACTAGCAGAACGCTGACATATGGCACTGACATTGTATTAGGTTTTGTGTCGTCTAGAGATGATTTATATGTATATGTTGTACACAGATGCTAGGCCATTTTACAATGTAAGGGGCTAGAGAGTGGATTGTGGTACCCAGGGACATTCTGGAACCAATTCCCTGAGGTTAGTCAAGGGACAGCTAGCTGTGTCTAAGCAGCCCTGCTGCATAAGGCAGGGACAGAGGAGGGATGGAGGGACTGATAGGAGAAATGGAAGTGGCACAGAGGGTACATGTGTAGCAAGACTGGGTTTCTCAGGTCTGCAGTGACTAGGGAGTAGGCAGGTCACATCAAAGACACAGGCTTTAACTTGGGCATCATCACCCCACTCTTTGGCCAGCTGTGCAATGCCAGGCAGTGTTGACTGCTGAGCCTCTGTCTCCTAGGTACAGTTGGGACGTGGCCCTGTCTTGCTTGGCTACTACATTTCTAAAGGTTGGGGAACAGGAGTCTCAGTACCCCCAGAACCAAGTGGTTGGCGGAGGAGGTATGGGCACTGACTGGGACTCCCCTCCCCCAGTATGAAAATCAGGCCAAGTACAAAGACCAGTGGGGAGAGCAAGGACTGTACTACTGCCCCACCTTCTCAGATGTCATGGGACGCAAGGCCGTCCCCAAGTCAGATTTCAAGGCTCCCGTGGGGTGGCATTGGCAGGGCGACTGGATTGTGGAGCCTCAGAGGAGGTAAGGAAGATGCCAGCCCTGACTTGGTACCTGGGATGTCCTGCTGTGTGACCCCCTCTCACCTGGGAGGGCTAGTGGGAACTTAAAGAGGTGGGCTCCAAAGCCAGTGAGCTAGTTCCTATGAGTGGGAATACACAAGCCCAACAGCCCTGTCCAACAGCTGTCTGCATGCCAGGCTCTGCCTAGCTAAAGGGAGGTGGGATGTCACATAAGGGTGCTTGGCCAGAAGAGGATGACCCGTGGGAGTTCAGACAGCTCTGAGAGCTTGGGGTCTCATTGCTGCTCAGACTCCTCCTGGACACAGACATCAACAAGAGCCAGGTGCTGGAAGAGGTGTACGAGAACCAGAGCCGCAAAGCCACAGGCGCTTGGGTGCCTGCAGCTATCCCCAACACAGACGTGGTAAGCGTCTCCATCCTGCCGCAGGGTATGGGGGTGCGGGGGAGAGGCGAGGACCAGATGGGGGGAAGGACTCAGAAGTTGGGGTGTCCCAGCAGTAAGTGCTATGTCTGAACTCTGTTCCATACATGCTGTGGGAACCCAGATAAGTATTTCAGCCCTGAGGTTCTTCTAGCACCCATGAAGGGGTTGTACCCAAGGATAGCAAACTGAAGACCTTAAATTGGATGTCAGAAAGAGTTAAGACACTGTGTAGCCTGTAGTCCGGCTGCTTTGGGAGACAGGGCAGAAGGATCACTTGAACCCAGGAGTTGGAATCTGAACCTGAGTCCCATCCCCAGTTCTCACATAAAAAGCCACACATAGTGCTATGTTCTCACAGTCCCAGGGGCAGAGAGGCAGAAACAAGTAGGCTGATTTTTTTTGTGTTTATGTGTTTGTTTTTTGGCTCTTTTGGGGGGCCTGCCACCCAGCTCCCAAATAAAGCACACATGGAGGCTCAGTCTTAATTATGAACACCTGGCCTTAGCTTGGCTTGTTTCTTGCCAGCTTTCCTTAACTTATTCCGTCTACCTTTTGTCTCTGGGCTCTTCCCGTTCTCTTACTTCTGTATCTCACTCTTACTCCGTGGCTTAGCTGTGTATATAGCTAGGTGGCCGGCCCCTGGAGTCCGCCTCCTTCTCTGGCTGCTCAATCCTTTTTCTCCTCTCTCCTCCCAGATTTCTCCCTCTATAGCATCTCTCTGCCTGCCAGCCCCGCCTATCCTTTCTCCTGCCTCGCTATTGGCCATTCGGTTCTTTATTAGACCAATCAGGTGTTTAGACAGGCACAGGAACACAGCTTCACAGAGTTAAACAAATGCAACGTAAGCAAAAGTAACACACCTTACAACACTATTCAACTACAGTAGGCCTCGCCCTTAGTGCTTACTGGTCAGACAGTCTAAGTTAACAGGTAATCCCCGATCTCAGTAAGAGATGCTGTCTCAAAAACTAAGACCAATGGGCTCCTGAGCAATGAGACTGACTCCCAACTTCCACATGCGCGCGCGCGCACACACACACACACACACACACACACACACACTCTGTCCTGACAGAAATATTCTGTCTTCTCTATCACTCCATGGCTCTTTAGGAAATGTGGTGCTAAGATACAGGAACCAGCCTTTGAAATTTTGTTTCATTTTAATGGAGTTAGCCCAGAGGCTGCTGGCCACTGACTAGACCCATGCAAGTCTACCGTGTCCCCAGTGCAACAAGGAGGGAGCCGTTCACCTCTAAATAAATGAGCCAGGGTGGCAGCAGAAGTAGCAAGATTTTCTGGCCTTGAGGGTGGCTGGAAGTTCAAAGACAGGAGCATATGTTTGAAGACAAGCGAAGGCAAGCTTCGTCTACCTCGTATGACCCTCCCTCACCCTCAACTTCCATAACAGAATGGACAGCCCGTGGAAGCCCTGGAGAATGTGAAGTGTCCCCAAGGATGGCACTTTAAGAACAACTGGATTGTGGAGCTCAACCATGCAGTGGACAGTGAAGGTCAGTCTCTGGTCAAGTCTGAGGGCATGAAGGCCTGGGACCCTGAAGCATTCGAATCTGGTTCTTCTAGCAGCCTGTGAGTGGCCAAGCTCTCCGGGCAGGGGCAGGATGTGTCTAAATTCCCGGGGATTCCCAGCCGCTTAGGGAATAGGGTTTCAGACACAGCCCCTAGTGTGAAGATGCGCAGGCCCTTCCTGAGGCCTGACCCTGAGTAAGCCTGGTGGATGACTGCCCGTGAATATGGATTTGGTTGTTGAGCTTCGGTTCAACCAAAGTGGCTCCAGGGAGGGAGCGGTGGATTGGAAGTCTTGAGGCCTGGGCTCCAGACGCAAGCAGTTGCTGCACTTGGTCCCATGGTAGCCCAAATTACACAATTCGAGCATATCTTCCGGGACATGAGGACCCCTCGGCCCCCAGGACCTGTCTCTAGGGACCTTCTCTCAGGCATGTCCAAGCACCGCCCAAGTCTGCAGGTACACGTGGACCCAGAGGCCATGGTGCTGCCCCTGCAGGCTGGGAATATGGAGTGGGGATCCCACCCTCCGGCCTGCCCCAGATCTGGAACTCGGTGGAAAAGACTTACCATTCCTACCGCCGGCGACGCTGGGTGCGCGTCCGCTTCCGGAACCCCAGGGAGCAGGGCCAGGAGCTGAGCCAGGAGATGGAGACCCTCTCCTTCCTGCAGATGGTGAGACATCTGGAACAACAGCCCTGGCTGGGACGCAGGCAGGGGTCACTTGCGACACAGGGACAGGAGCACCACCCTGCATTCTTCCCCGCAGCAAGACCTCTCTGGCGAGGGAAAGGAAGGCTGGGAGTACGGCACCTTTGACTCCAAGTTCAACCTGGACCCACAGCCCACCAGCCGGTTCCGTCGCCGCTGCTGGCACCGACGGCTGGTGCCCAAGAAGGAGAAGGGTGTGGCTTCCATATTCCTCCTGGAGGGATCCTTGGTAAGGCCTCCGTGGACTGAGTGACACTTATTACCTCTACCTCCCAGAGGCTCAGGAACACACATCCCTGACCCCTGCTAGCTGGGGGCCCCAACTCTTCAAGTTTGGCAGCTGGCATCTGTAGAGGGGTACAAGGGGGGCTAGGGTCCGGAGAGAGGCGTCAGGAAGTACTGAGAACCTTAAGGCGGCCTTTCTGGGCACAGGCAGTGGAGTTGGAGAGCCAGCCTAAGAAGGAACAGAATAAGACATGGTCACTGCAACATTGGAAGGACTCCTGGAGACACGCCCCCGAGAATCCCCGGACACCCACCATGCCCTTCATCTACTGCATCTTCAGCAGTGAGCCCTGGCCTGGGGAGTCTGCGGAGGGGCCCCAGAGGCCAGCGCCTGAGGGCAGGGAGGAGGGAGGAGCCTATGAAGAGCTGGGGACAGGTAACCAATGAGGTGTCTCTTTACCCAGAGCCTCACTACTACCAGCTCTTCTGCTATATCTACCAGGCCCGGAATCTGACGTACAACCAGATCCCGACCTTTCAGGGTAGGAATGCTCCTTGTCCTTCAGCCCTGTCCCCTATCCCCCAAGGCCTGACAACACACATTCACGTTATGTCTGTGATAAATGCGTGACGTTCAGATCCCTCTCCCAAGCAGCTTGTCCTCGTCCGGATGACTATTGCTGTGATGAAACACCGTGACCAAAAGCAACTGGGGAAGGAAAGGCTTTATTTCTCTCACACTTCCATATAACAGTTCATCACTGAAAGCAGCGAGGACAGAAACTCACACAGGGCAGGAACCTGGGGGCAGGAGCTGAGGCAGAGACCTTGGAGGGGTGCTGCTTACTGGCTTGCTCCTCGTGGCTTGCTCAGCCTGCTTTCTTATAGAACCTAGGACCATCGGCTCAGTGGTGACTCCACCCACAATAGGCTGGACCTTCCCACATCAATCACTAATTAAGAAAATGCCCTATAAGCCTGCCTACAAACTGGTCTTATGAAGGCAGTTTCTCAGCTGAGGCTTTCTCCGCTACAATGACTCTAGCTTGTGTCAAGTTGACATAAAACTAGCCAGCACAAAGCTTATGACTGTAATTTAGGGGGAAAGACCACCAAACAAAGACTACAAAGTCCAGGGTGCTCTTGAGATGTGACCCCAATGCTATGAAATTTGGAGGGGGGTTGAGGGACTCAGTCACTTACCTGGGGTCAACTAGTAGGCCTAGAAGAGGGAGAAGCTTGCATGGCAGAGGACTGGAAGAGCGGGTGGGACATGAAAGAGAGTGGCACAATGGGCTGGAGTGGTTAAGAGCCCCGGCTGCTCTTCCAGAGGACCCAGGTTCAAGTCTCAGCACCCACACAGCAGCTCACAACTGTCTGTAATTCTGTTTCCAGGGGATCCAACACTCTCACACAGACATATATGTAGGCAAAGCACAAATGCATACAATATAAAAAGAAATGGAGGGAGGGAAGAGGAGAGAGAGAGAGAGAGAGAGGAGATATGCTGGGGAACCATGTCATTTGAGGCTTTGTAGAAGAGAGACAGGGAAGAGGCCCTGTATGAGGAAGACCCACAGAATCATTCAGGAGGTGAGCTGAGTACCGCCACCCTGTTCTGTGAATGGCGCTGTGACAGAAGATAAGCAATGGGTGGCCGGGCTTCTGGGATGTCTGCTGAACTCTGTGTCCCCTGAGCATCCCCCACCATATTAAAGGACACTCAGTGCTGCTGTGGATGATCAATAATGGGAAGCCTTGGCTGGGGGGGCAGGGTGTGTGGCAGCGCACACTTTTAACCCCAGCACTCAGGAGGCAGAGGCAGGCAGATCTCTGTGAGTTCGAGGCCAGCCTGGGCTACCAAGTGAGCTCCAGGAAAGGCGCCAAAGCTACACAGAGAAACCCTATCTTGAAAAACCATAATAATAATAATAATAATAATAATAATAATAATAATAATAATGGGAAGCCTTATCCCTAGAACTCCTCCACAAGATCCTCTTCCCTTCATCCCTGAGAAAGTCAGGCTGTAACCACAGTGGGCATGGCGTTCACATGGATGGAAGCAAAGGTTCCCCTGGCCTGAGGGGTAGGCAGCTGATCTGCAGCTCCTGCTGAAGCTGCATTCTGGAAGGAAGGGCTGGCAGCGGTCGTGGCGGCCCATCCTGAGTCTCCTCAGGTCTAATGGCTGCCACTGCAGAGAGGACACCCTCACTGAGCAGTTTGGAGCGGTGACGCCGGGCCCTCCCTCCCTGCTTTAGAGCCTTTCGTTCGAGTGGTCTTCTTGAACTACAGCCTGTGTACCCAGACACTGCGCAGCTCCGCAGCTCCGACGTGGTCCCAGACGCTCATCTTCCAGCACCTTATGCTGTTTGAGAACCCCAAGGACACCAGGGAGAACCCCCCACTTGTGGTGCTGGAACTGTGGCAGCATGACTCAAGGGTACAGCAGGCTGGGCCTGAGGGAGGAAGGTCTACCTCGGAGCCCCGCTTCAGGGGTAGAGGTGTCTTTTAGAAAACGATGTGGAGGAGTCATGTGGATGTGTTAACTGAGTCCCCCTTTCTTCCTCAGAAGCCCATGCTGGAAACCTGGTTGGGCCTCCACATTCTCTGAACTCCCTCCTCCTCTAGGGAAACAAAATCTTATGGGGACGGAGCATGTGGCCCCCAGTGGTTTGGCTGGACCTCCAAGGCTGGGCCTTGACCCCCCTGAGGTGGCATCCCCTTGTGAGAGAGTTGGGAGAGGAAGAGGGTGAGATCTTGGCATCCTGTGAGCTGATCCTTGAGACTGAGGTACACATGAGAAGAGCAGGACTCTTCATCTCCATCCCTCCATCTCCAGCTTTCCACACACACCAGGACCCTCCCCTTCTTCCCCTCAGGAAAAGTCTGGGGCTCAGGGCCACACACTGGGTTCGATGCTGTTAGCCTGGCCAGTCTCCCCTTTAACTCCCTTCTAGCTTAACCCTTCGATTCTGGGACTTTAGCTGAGCCCTCTATGGGACATTCTGGGTGGGGATAGGAGCATCAGAACCAGCCCCCAGGGCTTCACGCTCCGTTTTCCCTCCTCTGCCCTCCAGAAGCTGAAAGACACACCTCTGCCGATCCTAAGTGTCCCCTGTAAGAACGGGATATACGCACTGCCCAAGAACATCCAGCCCGAAGTAAAAATGATGGCCATTGAGGTGTGTGCAGATGGGGAGGGGTGGGCAGGGGGGAAGCCTTTCCCAGAGCAGCCTGGGGCACCCTGGAAGCTCTTGGAGAGACTTTTCTGACAACCTAGCCCAAAGTTTGAACGCTAAGAACACATTCTCAGAGGCAGGAGAGACAGGAGAAATGGGAGCAGAGGCTTGGACAACATGGCGGTCAGGCAGGGAGCAGCTGCCGTGGGACTATCTTGTGTTGGTCCCTGTGCATCAGGAATTGATTTTCCAAGAAGGAAATCAAGGCTCCGAGAAAATACATTGCAAACACAGTGACCAGAGACCGAAAGAGCCACAGTGTAAGCCCATCCCTGCTTGAGGCCAAACGGAGGTCCCCACATTGGTTATTCTATGCCCTGTTACAATTTGGCCGAGAAAGAACAGTTAAGTAGTTCAGGAACTAGTGACTCCTGAAGACCAGCTAATGGAGTTGGTCCCCACTCAGCCCCCAAGGAGGCTCTCATGAAGGGTATGGACATTCCTGAGGTGCCCCATTGTCAGTTGATAGAGAAATCACGGGGTGCCGGGTCACTGGTTGGTCATGGAGCTATCTAGGACACAAGTCAGCAATAAGCTGAAAGGCAGAGAGACTGCAAAATCTGGGCACCATCTGCTTCCTGTGGGCTCTAGAGGCAGCCAGCCTCGGGAGTTCAGTGTCTGAGAACTGTCTGGAGCCAGCAAGCCAGCAGTAAGCAGGTATACCACTTAATCTGCTTGGAGGCCAGTGGAGGCAGACCAGCGGGTGGTTAGATGAACCTTCTTCATGGAGACAGCAAACAGCAGGTTTTAAGAAGCAGCCTGTCCCCTCCCAGGGCAGGGAGATGATAGCTCTGGTACTGCCACATTCCTAACCCTGGCCTGCTTCAGGCTGTCACTTCAAGGCCAGTTCGTCCCTGCCCTGATTAAGAGGTTCTGTCTGACCCTTGTAGCTAGAGTTTTCCTGCCTGGCCCACGGTCAGGATAAATCTCTTTCACCTGCCAGTCCCACAGCCGCTCAGACCCAACCAAGTAAACACAGAGACTTATATTGCTTACAAACTGTATGGCCGTGGCAGGCTTCTTGCTAACTGTCCTTATAGCTTAAATTAATCCATTTCCATAAATCTATACCTTGCCACATGGCTCGTGGCTTACTGGCACCTTCACATGCTGCTTGTCCTGGTGGTGGCTAGCAGAGACTCTCTCTGCCTTCCTGTTCTTTTAATTCTCTGTTAGTCCCGCCTATACTTCCTGCCTAGCCACTGGCCAATCAGTGTTTTATTAGCAACACATTTGCCATACAGAACATCCCACAGTAGCCCCTTGCTCTGCTTTCTCCTGGTTCTGACAGATGATGGCTTGGGGCCTTCGAAACATGAAGGTGCATCACCCACAGCTCCTGGTGGAATGTGGGGAGGAATCCCTGAGGACAGAGCCCATCAGCAACTTCCATGAGAATCCCAACTTCCCTAAGTCCAACTTCTTCCTCACGGTGGTAAGAGGTGCTGGGGAGGGACTGGACAACGGACAGTCTTCTTCTCTTGAGGGACCTCACGTTCCCCTCTCTTTGGGCTATAGTTCATGCCTCTGGAGGAGACCCATGCATTGCCCCTGGTGGTGAAAGTGGTGGACAACCAGGTCTATGGCCAGCAGATTGTGGTGGGTCAAGCCAACATTGACTTCCTCCAGCCCTATTTCTGTGACCCCTGGGCTCTGAACTACACACCCGTAAAGCTGCCAGGTTGATCCTTTCTCCTAGCCCTCTCTTGCTCCCTACAGGAAGCCCTCATTGGGAGTAGGGTGGGACCCTGGCTCCCTTGTGGGGTCGGTGCCCCTCTTCCTTGGCGTCTTTCTTCCTGAAGCTCATGACTGTGTTCTCTCTACAGCCCCATCTGTGAAGAAGCCCAATACTGTGAGTAAGGGCCCCAGGCTACCTTCTCCCAAACCATTTACATGAATGACTCTGCCCCTGTAGAGGGATGTCTATTAAACCAAACCTATGAGGAGGCTTAACTGTACAGTAGAAGGCTAAGGGTTGGTCCTCAGTCAAGTCTGCATGTGAGAATCACTTGAGTGTTTCAGGAAGGCTAGAGGGGAGTTCTGAGTCAGGGTCTCATGTATCTGAGGCTGGTCTTGAACTTGCTATGTAATAGAGGATAAACTCCCCATCTTCTTGTCTCCTCCTCCCAAGTGTTGGATTACAGGCATTCACCCAGCCCACCCAAGCTTTTATTATTATTTATTTATTCATTTGTGTAAGGATATATGTGGTATGTATTTGTGTTCACGTATGTGTGTATATGTATACATGTGTGGAAGCCAGACATAGCTCCATCTTGCCTTTTGAGACAGGGTTTCTTGCTGGCCTAGAAGTTGCTAATTAGGTAAGGCTAGCCAGCCAGCTCCAGGGATTCCTCTGTTTCCACCTCCCCAGTACTGGGATTGCAAACACACACCACCACGCTGGGTCTTTTTACATAGGTTCCAGAGCTCAAGATCCTCACACTTGCAAGACTGTGATGGTCATCACTGACTGTCCACTGGACAAGATCTAAACTCACCCAGGAGACAAGCCTCCAGGCATGTCTGTAAGGGGTTATCTAGATGAGAGTAATTGAATGTGGGCGGCACCATCCCATGGGTTGGGGTCCTACACTAAATAAAAAGGAAAAAGCAAGCTGAACATTGGCATTCATCACTGTTTCCCAAATTCATGCATAATGCAACCAGCTGCCTCAGACACCTGCCCCATCTTTTCCTTACCATGACGTTTTAAAATGTGAGCCAGAATTATTCCTTCTTCCCATAAGTTGCTTCTTGTCCAGGTATTTAATCACAGCAACAAGAAAACCAACACACAAGGCAAGCATTGTATGAACTAAGACTCCCTTACCTGAGACCCTGGCCACCAAGGGATCCCACTAGAGTTGCCAGTCATTAAGATTTTGTTCCAAGGCTATGTCTATGTCCCTCTGTGTCTAATGTGCTCCAGTTACAGCACTTGGGCAACAGTATCACATTTTAATGCAGAGCAGTTCTTAAATACCTTCATCAAAAGTAGATGCTGCCTCATTTTTTAATAAAAGGGGGACCTGTAGGGCCCTGGCCCCCGTTTTGGGTAACTGCTGCCTTGCTTGCGCACCTTGACCTTGATATCCTCCCTAAGCTAATTCCCTGCCAGGTTCCACCCTCCTGAATGCTTAAGAGAAGTTCCTTGTCTGTGTATCCTGAATAATGGGCGTTAACAGATTAGAAGCAAGATTGTAAAACATCAGTAGCGAACTTCTGCCCTCCGGGGTTCTCCCATTGTGCTGTAAGCCTGTATTTAAGACCTCCTCCCCCCTTCAATAAATGACATTCGGCATTTAAAATTAAAATATATATATATATATGTATATATGTAATTGAATGAATACTGCGAATGTAATCTATGAATACCACAAATGTGATTAATATCATGAGTGTAATTAATGAATATCATGAGTGTAATTTAAAAAATAAAAAAAATTTAAAAAAAAAGTGGATGCTGCCAGGCATAATGGTACATGCTTGTAATCCCAGCACTCAGAAAGAGGGACAGGAAGATTGAAGGTCTGAGACAACCTGAGCTACATAAGCAAGACACTGTCTCAAAAACCAAGGGCTAGGGATGTACCTAAGTGAGAGACTACTTGCCTAGCATGCATAGACCCCAAGTTCTATACCTAGCACAAGATATAGGAGGGAGGGAAGGTTGATTTTGCCGGGTGGAGCATAGTGGTTAGGCCTGTAATCCCAGCACTGGAGAGGCTGAGGCTGGAGGATCACAGCCTAGGTACATGGTAAGACTCTGGGGGCAGAGGGGGGGTAGATTCTGCCTCCACGGGTTCAGATAGTGTGAGGTTCTGCATTTCTGAGCATGTTTGAGTCCTGACTATACGGATGGGCAATGAACACTAAGAAGCATGACTCTCCCACCCTGTCTGAACTAAAAGGCCTATGTGAAGTGCAAGGAGACAGGAGAGTCGTGAGCTCCCGCCTCAGTCTCCATTCTTTCTCCATTCTTCTCCTGTAACCGGCTCACTTTTCAGTTCCTAGGCACCCTCTACAGGAAGTTCTGGTTGGAGTCCAGCAAAGATGAGGTAAAGCGAACTCAGACCAGGGAACAAAGGACAATCCCAGTGGGGGGGAAGGCAGGGGGGGTACTCAAGGCCCGCCTGAGAGCCAACAAGAACCCCTCTGTCAGGATGACTATGAGCATGATGTGGACTGGTGGAGTAAGTTCTTCTGGGCCACAGGTGATGCTGACAGTTCCGTGCAGTACAAGTACAAAAGCTACCACACCCTAAAGGTGAGGGTCCTGGGAAAGGGTAGAACAAAACCTCCTCTGGGAGGGGCTAGAGGCTTGGCCTGGTTTGTCAAGGTACCACCAAGTGGCAGAACTGTTGGTTTGGTTTTACCTTGTTTGAAATAAAGTCCTGTGTAGCCCAAGCAGGTCTCCAACTTGCTATGTAGGTATAGGTGACCTTGAACTCCTGAACCTCCTGCCTCTACCTCCTGAGTTCTAGAACTGCAAGCATGCACCACCGCATTCAGCTTAACATAGGGCTGGGATCCTGTGAGACAAGCACTCTCTCACCTAGGGAGGGAGGAGGGACTTCCTACATTGTCCCCTAAGAGTACCAGAAACCCTTCCACCAGCTGCTCCATCTGAAGCAGACACTGATGGGCCAAACATTTTGGAAAAGGCTTGGGAGCCAGTAGTCCCTTCACGTCTTGATTTCCAAAGGTTCCCACAAGCCCAGGTCCTGCATATGCCCCCTACAGGTATATGACTGTGAGCTGGAGGCTGTTCTGGCGTTCCAGGGCCTGCAAGACTTCTGCCAGACCTTCAAACTTTACCAGGAGAAGCCCAAGGTTGATAGCCCTGTGGTAGGGGAATTCAAGGTGTGTCTACACCAACTGGGCTACCTGTCTCTCTACAGCCCATCTGTCTCCGAAGTTTCTAATAAAAGCCCTGAGGAAGATGAGCCAGGGCCTGAGAAACAGTCCCAGAAGTAGAGCGACACAGTTCAGTCTATGAAGGCAGGGACCGAGGGAGGCAAGACCTTCAGATTACCAGCTCTAGCTCAAGCTGGTCATCCGAAGAAGCAAGCCTCACATTCAAACCTGAAGGGGTGGGTGTGTAGTCAGAGTTGACATCGGCATAGTCTGGAACACCAAGTAGCTTCAAGTGCTTTTGCCCAATGCCCCTTTAAACGAGGTCCCTGCCTCAAGACCCCTGCTGCTCATCCTCAGCCTCACTCTCCCTGCTGTGCTGGAGCCAGGCAGCTTTACAAAGTTAGGCTTAGCACTGTCAGATTGGGCTGCCAATGTCTTCTCACCCCCAGGGCCTCTTCCGCATCTACCCCTTTCCTGAGGACCCAGAGGCCCCTAAGCCCCCACGTCAGTTCTCGTCTTGGCCTGAGACTGAGGACTTCCCTCAGCCATGCGTGGTGCGGGTATACCTGATACGAGCCATCAACCTGCAGCCACAGGACTACAATGGCCTGGTAAAAAAGTAGCCCCACCTGTCACCAGTGGTCCCCACGCCATGCCTAAATGACAGCATGGCGTTGTGCTTCAGGCTGTTTCTACCCTCGTAGCCACCACCTACAGGCACCACACAGTGCACACCTGCTCTGCTCATCCTCCCTGACCAACGTAACTGCCTCCCCTCTCTCCCTTTCTTCCCTCTGCTTCTCTCCCCGCAGTGTGACCCTTACGTGATCCTGAAACTGGGGCAGACGAAACTCGGCAGCCGGGACTCATACTACCCCAACACTCTGGATCCTATCTTTGGCACGTGAGCTGGCCCCAGTCACCCACTGCCACTTTTCAGGTCCTCCATGCTATGCTGGAAGGCAGCTCCAGTAGGCAGATGCATTTCTCTTTTGTTGTTTTGTTTTTTTGTTTTTCGAAACAGGGTTTCTCTGGGTAGCTTTGGAGCCTTTCCTAGATCTCGCTCTGTAGACCAGGCTGGCCTCGAACTCACAGAGATCCGCCTGCCTCTGCCTCCCGAGTGCTGGGATTAAAGGCGTGCGCCACCACCGCCCGGCCACAGGCTGTCTTATAAGTTCCTTTAGCCATGTTCAGGGACTGGATGCAGGTGGACAAAAGCCTATCCCATGCTCTGCTACCCACGTTCACCCTGAGTGAAGAGGTGGGGCAGGGACTCTTAGGCTGAGATGCTGGCCAGTGAGGCAGAGTATATGTCCACAGCCACTTTCCAATCCCTTCGCCTCTAGGATGTATGAACTCACATGTAACATCCCACTGGAGAAGGACCTAGAGATCCAGCTCTACGACTTTGACCTAATTACTGCAGATGATGAGATTGGAACTACAGTTATCGACCTTGAGAATCGACTTCTGTCTGGCTTTGGAGCCCGTTGTGGGCTCTCTAAATCCTACTGCAAGTGAGTGTGGACCCACTCAGCAAGCAAGCTGGGTTGGGGGAGGTGTGAGCCCTGAGGAGAGGCTGAGAACTGGGCTGGACCGGCCTCTCTGTCCCTGTTTCCAGCACCCTTACCTGCAGCTCAAAGCAGTGTGTTCTCCGGGACCTGTTCCTTCCCATCTGTTCCTCTTGCATCCTCTCACAGGTCAGGACCATTTCGGTGGCGGGATCAGCTGTCCCCAAGCCACCTTCTGAACCGCTATGCCAGACAGAAAGGGCTGCCTCCACCGATATTTGACCTTGAGAATGACTCAGTTTTCTACAATGGGAGAAGGTTCAAGTTGCAGAGCTTTGGTGAGCCAGCACACTTCCAGACAATGAAAGTGTAGCCTTGGGGAACAGTGTGGACCCCAGAGTGAAAGAGCGCAGAAGGGAAGGCAGGATGAAGAGAGGCTGCCCCTGGGTAGAGAGCACGCATAGCTCGCCAGTTTTCCCTGCTTATAGAAGGCAACAGTAGCCAAATATCCAGGCTGGGCTGGGGAGGGCGCTCAGATGGAAATGCTAATGACTTCATGATCCCATCTTTATCCAGAGTCCACACCCCCTACCTTTGAGGGTTTGGGGCCTAAGAAGGAACGCCTGGCACTGTACATCTTGAACACCCAGGGGCTGGTTCCTGAGCATGTGGAGACCCGCACACTGTACAGTAACAGCCAGCCAGGTATCGACCAGGTATGTGAATGGTTGGATCAGGAAATGAGTGCCCATTCACCCAGGACATAGTTCACAGTGAGAAGCAAGGACAGGTCAACAATTCACATATATACATACAGACAAGAGCCAAGCATGCTTTGCACGTTAGTAAGAAAGATGCTCCAATGATGTCACTTAGAGTGTCACCCCTGGAAAGGCTGTAAGAAATGGATGCCACACAACAGTTGTGGGAATCTCTAGGGTGTCCCACCAACTGTTCGTACCACTGCTTTTGCTCTCCAGAGGTGTAAGGAGGTGGCATCATAGCTCAGAGGGTACAAACACTGTAAAACCCAGTTCTGGATGCTTAACTGCAAGCTGTCTTCTCTATGGCATGGAACCAGGGACACAGATCCCCAAGGGCACCTTAATTATCCCTCATTGTCCAACTATAAAAATGGCTCCATCGTTCCACAAATCTTTCAACATTCATGAAGTCTTCTGCTGAGAAATTTTTAAAATAACCATCCTCATTAAACTGGCTTTCTCAAATGGGTCAACTCTGAAGACTAAAAGTAGGTCGGGTGGTTTGACAGGCAGAACGTGTTTACCTGTTTTCCAAGGCTGGTGGCTCCACCCCTTTTTTACGTTCCTTTACTCTCCATTTTCACCACTAATTCTTTCTCTCAAGACTCTCTACTTTATAGCCAGCTTAATAGCCTTAGATTGTAATCACACAACACAAAATGACCTTACTGACCATCCAGTTTCCTTACTTACGGCTTCCATGCTGCTGAATACACGAGGCCCAACCCCACCATGGATCCCCATCAACAGACCACCTAGCATGACCTCCTCACTCCCTACCCCAGTTCATTAGTGACATCTCAACACTCTTGGTCTCAGTCAGCATCCTTCCCCCTTACTCACTTGTCTTCCCAGCCAAAAACTAAAGGGGTTGGCAGGTGGCCACTTGCCGCCTCCCAGAAATCTCTGTGCCCAACCCCTGGGTGGTGGGAATAGAGCCTCATCCAAGCCTCTGGCCCTCCCTCATGCCACCTAACTGGAGAGAAACCAGCAACCTCCAACCTGCAAATCCATTCTGGCTCTAGGGAAAAATACAAATGTGGGTGGATATCTTCCCCAAGATGCTGGGGCCTCCCGGCCCCCGAGTCAACATCAGCCCCAGAAAGCCTAAACGGTGAGTCTGTGAAAACCCAATTCCTAATCATGGCACTCCAGCTCAGCCCCCAGGGTGCAGGGAGCCTCTGTCCTCCCATCCTAAGCAGTGGGGATTCTCTACCAGGGTTTAGAAGGAGCTTTCCTGCCCAAGTTCAGGCTCTCTGGGCAGCTCCTCCCTCTGCGAGACTGTGGCTGGGGGTGCGGGGGGGAGCTGGTCCTCAGCCCAGCCTCAGAGCACAGTGGCTGCAGGTACGAACTGCGCTGCATCATCTGGAGTACCTCCCACGTGGACCTGGTTCGTCAGACCTTAAGTAAAGAGAAGATGAGCGACATCTACGTCAAAGGGTGAGACGCGTGGGAGGGCTCCAGAAGGCCCCTCAGTCTCCTGGTCCTGAGGGAGACATCTCTCAGCCACTGCTTGTGTGTGGTGGGATGGGGACCACACACAGGAACCCCAGGTGAAAGGACTCTGGCCCCAGGTGGCTATTTGGGCTAGAGAAGGACATGCAGAAGACAGATGTCCACTACCACTCCCTGACTGGGAAGGCCATCTTCAACTGGAGGTTCGTCTTTACCATGGACTACCTGGCGACAGAGCGTGTATGCGTCCAAAGCCAGAAGGTAAGGGGTAGGGAGGAGAAAGGGGAGAGAGCCTTAGGGTCCAAGAGATTCGCCCTCGTTTCAGAGACCTGCAAGCTGGGACCGGATGTTAGGAACAAGTCCTCAGGCAGAACCCCTCTTCCCGGCTAGTCTGTCACTACTGACTAGTGGACTGATGGGCACCCAAGGGCACTGTCCATGAGGCAGGCCATTAACACAGCCTTCTGCTGTCCTCTAGGACTACATATGGAGCCTGGATCCCACATCAATGAAGTTTCCAGCCCGGCTCATCATCCAGATATGGGACAATGACTTCTTCTCCCCTGACGACTTCTTAGGTGAGGTCCTGGTGTAGGTTTGTGACAGAGGACAAGCAATCCCTCTTGCTGATGATGGCCTTTCTCTGGGCTCAGGGGTCTTGGAGCTGAATTTATCAGACATGCCCCTTCCGGCTGTGAGCAGCAAGCAGTGCTCCCTCAAGATGATGGAAGTGGACAGCAAATGGTCCTCCGTGCAACCGAAGCGCATCTCTCTCTTTAAGAAGTCCAATGTAACTGGATGGTGGCCTTGTCAGGTCCACGATGGTGACAAGTGGCGTTTGTCGGTAGGAGCTGGGGAAGGTGTTTAGTGAATAGGGCCACGATGCCATCTAACCTGGCTCTAGCAGACTTCTAGGACCTTAGCCAAAGCCCCCTTCCTTTGTGGAGGTAGGGAAGTGGTCCTGCAAGGCCCCTGCCCCTACTGTCTGAACACGGCAGCCCCTGCCTCTGTCTCTGGCCTTTCTAGGGGAAAGTGAAGATGACTCTGGAGATGCTGTCAGAGAGGGAAGCTTTAATCAGGCCAGCCGGGCGAGGCCAGTCAGAACCCAACCAATTCCCTACACTCCATCCTCCCGTGTAAGGGCCCTGTGGGGCAGAGGCACAAAGCCCTTGCCTCCTCCTTTGTATAGGGTGGTGACTGGTGGGCCTCCATGTGGAAAGGGATAGTTACTTCCTCCTACATGGCTAAGTTAGTCAGGAAATAAGACTTGGGGTTGGGTGTAAGGGGTTCCCCAGTCTGTTTAAAAAAAAAAAAAAAAAAAAAAAGAGCAAAGGCTCTGGATCACTTGACCTGAAGGTCCCTCTTACCCTCCATTCTCTGGCATCTGCTGTCCTGGGCAGACGAAATGACTCCTGGTGGTACCAGTCACCGATTAAAAACTTCTGCTATGTTTTCTGCAAACGCTACCGCACCAAAATCATATGCTCTGTGGTGGTACTGGTTCTAGGGATTATACTGTTCAACTTCGTCTATTCGACTCCGGTGAGTGCTGACCACTGGGGAAGGGGGAAAGGCGCCGGCCACTCTTGTGCCAGCTCTGAGAGTACATTTAGGTTTCTACTTTAGGCTACTTGGGTGTCTCTTCTCTCTAGAACTATTTGGCCATGGCCTGGATCAAACCTGAACTTCGGCTGAATCCTCCCATTAAAATAGTCAACCTCATCGGTTCAGTAAACACCAGCAATATCAACTCTACCGTCTTTAACATGGAGGGCTCAAAACTACGGCCTTTAAAAGACAATGGGTCGACATTCCTCTAAGGACCCAGGAATCACATGAAAGATGTCCTCCCAGAGATTCCAGGTCTACAAGGTTAGGTGACCTGACTTTTCTCTCCTGCCAAGCACCCTGACCCTTGGACTTCCTAGCAGATCCTTGTTTGAGTCTTCTAGGATATGTCCAAGGGGCTGTGCATATTCTAACTCAAATGTTTGTAGAGACCACCTCTAACAAGAGCAGAGCTGTTCATTTTCTATTGAAATAAATACGTTTTTCTAACAAAGCCACTTGGCACTTGGGGGTTGGGATTAAAGACAATGTGAAAGGCTGAAAGTGGCAGCTCTTTATTCGAGACTTGGGGAATGACGCCATCCATGTTAATCACCCCGTCTAGTCCTGGATTTCTTCTATGTGCAGAGGCTTTGACAGAGAAAATCAGGGAAAGGTAACCGTGAGTCATATACTGAGGCCATGGCTTTTACTCCCGGATGAATGCACAAGAGCCACTCCAGAGACCAGGCACTACCTCCTCCAGCACACACTCTGGGGTTACATCGCCTAGAAAAACAGCCTCACTTGCATGAAAAACATTGGTTTCTGCAACAAAAAGCAAGAGCTGAGGCAGGATGTATGATGCTGAATGGTGGCTTTCTTTCTTTTCTTTTTCTTTTTCCTAAGATAAGGTTTCTCTGCATAGTGCTAGCTGTCCTAGAACTGGCTCTGTAGCCCAGGCTGGCCTTGAACTCAGAGATCCACCTGCCTTTGCCTCCCGAGTGCTATGATTAAAGGTGTGCACCACTACCACCCGGCACAGGTAGTTTTCTTATACATTTCTCAATGGGAAAAGACTAGTTCCCAGGCTATGTGGGGACCACAGATCCTATCTCCTGGCCTTCTTTAAAAGTATCAAGATGTGCATGAGCAGGAATCCCACAAACCTGACTCACTCTATCTCTCACTCCTCCCATGATAAAATCCTCTCAGTCCACTGCTATGACCGTCATCTCAACAGCACACATAGGTCCTCTACCACACGGACCCATTCCCCCCTCCTTGAGCTCAAAATGGACAAAACTACCATTGTTTTCAGTTCTCCGAGCTCCCCTGAAGCTATTCTGCTACTGTGGGAAGGTGTTAGGAAGAGGCTCTCTGCACCCCACCTTGAACTCTCCTGCATAAGGGCACCATACTATCCTGCTTAATTAAGCACACGGGAGAGCCAGAGGTCTGAGAAGATGAACACCCATCTGCAGCCAGGGTGACCCCTCCTCCTAGTCTGGGGATGGATGGGCTGAGGGGTGAGCATGAGGGCTTTCCCAGCCACCCAGGAGGAGCAAGGCAAGAGCTCAGAAAAAAGGCTGGAGCCTCCCCACTAAGCCCACCAGAGAAGGCCACTGAGCCAGGACTCAAGATCGGTTCCATCAGTCTCTTTAAGAATTTTCCTTGGCCGGGCGTTGGTGGCGCACGCCTTTAATCCCAGCACTCGGGAGGCAGAGGCAGGCGGATCTCTGTGAGTTCGAGGCCAGCCTGGGCTACCAAGTGAGCTCCAGGAGAGGCGCAAAGCTACACAGAGAAACCCTGTCTCGAAAAACCAAAAAAAAAAAAGAATTTTCCTTGGGCTTCAGAGACCCAGAGAACTCAGTTTCAGGCTCTCCAGGGAGACTAGCCTGTAACCAATTTAATCACAGGGCAGATATGTGACATTTGTAGACTAAGGCAGTATAATGGGGTGATGCACACACAGGACTGCACTCAAGCTGTGCAGCTCAATGATCAGAACTTCTCCAGACACAGAGGATGGAGGGCTTTCGCTCACAGAGATTTGTTACATGAGACCAGCAACTGTTTCTTCTCAATAAGAAGCCAAATCTCTGGGGGTCATGTCCTGTCCAAGTCCAGGGAACAAGAAAGCTGCTTTTCATGAGAAACAAAACATGCAGCTAAGCAGGCTCCAGGGTGTCCAGAAACACCTCCACATGGTCGGATTGGATGAACGCTGCTTTCTGTGGCACACCTGGACCTGGATGATTTCACAGTCAATCTCATAGCATCTGTGAAGTTGTCCGAGTTTCTCTTGATTTGTAACAACAATCTAAAGACAAATGATCCAAAGGCCTGAAGAGCTCTGATTAGGAAAGCACAGGGACAATCAGGAACAAGATCCGCCCAGCACAGAACAGAGGCTGAAGCAATGAGCTAATGCAGAAAGCCCCAGGGCCACCTAATGGGAGCAGCAAATTTCTTTCCTAGCTCAGGATGCACACAAAGAGGACAATGAGTGAAGGGAGACAGAGAGGCAGGGGAGGCAGGTACGGCACAAGTCTCCATTCACATTGCCAAGGAGCTCCTCAAGTAGAAAGATAAAGCAATAACTAGTAAGTGGGTTTCCAGGTTGTGTGAGTTCTGGCTTTCTGTTTGGGAATTTCAAAATGAAGTGGAAGGCCTGCTGCATCCAGTCCATGCGTGGGGGAGCTGTCCAGTTCTGTGACTTAGGCATCACAATCTCTATGTCTCCACGTCTTTTCACTCCGAAGCGGAAGGACTGCAGGGAAAGGCACGTCACAGCTGCCTGGCCCTGTGGGTGGCGTCTTGGGCCAGTGAGATGTTCCCGTGGATGACCATGAGAATGCAGGGTCACTGCATTCAAAGTCCCAGTGACAGAACACAGTCCCTAAACAGCTGGTGACTTAGGCAGACTTCCCGGGCTGTATGCTCAGATCCACACCTCATGGGTAAACATCACCGAGGGACGGATGGCAGCAGGCTCAGTAGAAGCGTTTTCGGCTCTGGTCCTGCCATTTGTTGTACAGTATGATACCAATAACAATGGCAAACACAGAAAACACCAGGGAGAAAAAGACGATAAGAAAGAGGGCCAGGCCACTCAGGGGTGCTGGTGGTACGGTCACTGAGGAAGAAGAAAAAAAAATCAGAGATATGGAGCCCATCCTACAATGGGTCAACAGGTTGTCCAGTCCCTGGTTTCTGACACCCACTGCTGGGGAGCCAGAGCCCTGACTCCCCCTTTCCAGATGGCTCAATTTAAAAATGAAGCAGCCCACATGCTACTCCTTGACTGTTACAGGGCAGGTGGGAAGGTACTGCAGGCATTCCATGTGCCTCAGAGGAGCACAGACAGACCAACCTGACAGCCGTAGATGCCAGTCACCCCAGACTCCATGGACACTGCAACCTCCTCCCTGACCATGGGCCATTTCCCAGGATCCCACACTCACTCTCAGGTAGCTTCAGATTGTCCACTGAGGGCAGGAATACATCTCGATGCAGCTTCTCCTCTTCTGGGGTCCTCACCCCAGTCAGCTCAAACAACTTCAGCGAAATGACGTCATGATTATCTAGAGGAGAGAGTACAGAGGATTACTCCAGCTGCCTCAAGAGGGCTTTTGGAGTTAGTATCCGGGCTCAAGCCTCTGATCCACTGACGGCAGTGACCTGAAGCCACCTTGAAATCTCAAGTAGAAAGAGAACTGTTTGAGGGATGCAAGGAGACTAACAGGAGGAGGGAGGTGGAAATGAGGCAAATAGAGCGTGTTTTCTCTCCTGTGGGAACCAGAGGGGAAAACTAGCAGGAGGGCACGAAGACAGGGTGCTGGGGCAGTGGGTATGAAGGACAATGACACGGATGGGTCAAAGTGTCATGTGAGCCCCTGTGATGGTGCACGCCTGTGACACCAGCACTTAATTAAAAAAGAAAAAGCCAAGTGTGGTGGCCCATGCCTGTAATTCTAGCACTTGAGAGGCAGAGACAGGAGAACTGATACAAATTCAAGGCTAACGTGGTCTACACATCCGAGACTTAGGCCAGTGGGGGCTACACAGTGAGACACTCTCAAAAGCAACAGCAGCAAAACCCAACAAAAACCAGACTTCTTAAAAAAAAAAGGTAAAGCCTCATCATTTCCTCATCTAAAGAATAAGGAACTGTATATATTCTATGTATCCTATGTATTTTATTGGCAAATATATACATACATATATATTATAAATGAAAAAAACTAAAAATATTGAAAGTAACTGAGGCTAAGAGATGTCTCAGTGGTTAGGAGCACTTGCTTGAGGACCAGAGTTCAGTTCCCAGCACCCACATCAAATGGATCAGAACCATGGATCAAATGGATCAGCTCAAGCTCCAGGGGAATCTGATGCCCTCTTCTGGCTTAAACAGGCACCTGCACACACACGTGCATACAACACACACACACACACACACACACACACACACACACACACACACACACGCATATACACAAAAATTTAAAACCCTAAAAAGCTCTGAAGATAACTAAATCCTCTATCACGCATTAAGAGGAGACACAGCAGCACCACAGCTTCCTCTTGGTGGAGTATAAGCACACACATACACAGAAGAGAAACGGTCCCCCACCATCTGTTTAATGGGCCTTGGTCAGGGCAACATTACTTACACGGAAGATGCTGCTCCACCAAACTCTGTTTCTTTGTGGCTATTTGGAATTCTGGCCATGATCTCCCTAATGCTACTAGAAAGGAGATCAGGAAACCAGAGACTAGGTCTCTCTTTATGTGCATAAGTACTAGTTTTACAGTGCAGTGCAGGCTGGCCTTGATGGATGGGCTCCTGCTTCAGGCTCCTGGGTACTGGGATTACAGGTGTCTCATACCACACCCAGGTCCTACTTCTCTCCTTTGTTTGTTTGGTCTCTGCTTGGTTTTAGGAGACAGGGTCTTACTATGTAGCCCAAGCTGCTGGCCTCAAACCTGTGACTTTTTCGTCTCAGCCTTCTTAATAATGAATTATAGATGTGAGCCACTGTACTTGACTTCTCTTTTTATGTTTTTTGTTGCTGTTGTTAAGTTGGTTTTGGGGATTTTTAAAAATTTGTTTGTTTGATTGATTTGTTGAGACAGGGTCTCTCTCTGTAGCCCTGGCTGTCCTGGAACTCACAGAGATCTACCCACCCCTGTCTCCTAAGTGCTGGAACTAAATGTGCATGCCATTACATATGGCCTTCCTGGCTGTTCTCAGCTCTAGGCTTGTAACATTTCTTGTCTCAGATCTGGTTTCAACTAATTCTTGAGGAAGCTCTGCTCCCTTCAGGGGGGTTGATATTCAGTATTTATTTCCTTCGAGCCCAGCCTAGATTTCTGATCATTTCTGTGGACACACCCACAGTTCCTTGGTCTGCTACAACCATCAACAAATCCAGAGCAGAAAAATTGCCTTCATCTTCATTTGGAAAAATGTTTTTGCTGTCAGAACCAAGTTTAAACTATAGGACAAGATAAAAAGCCAGGGCAGGCCAGGTATGGTGCACACATGCAATCTCAGCACTCAAGAGGTAGAGGCAGAAAGATCCTGAGTTCAAGGCTAGTCTGGGTTACACCAAGTTCTAGGCTAGCCTAGGCTACACAGACCCTCTCACAAAACAAACAAAATGTCAAAAAAAGCTACACAGAATACAGATCTTCCCTTTTTTTCCTTTCCTTTCTTTTTTGAGGCAGGGTTTCATTTTGTAGGCCTGGAACTGCTATGTAGTCCAACTCATCTTTCTTTTCTTTCTTCCTTTTTTTTTTTTTTTTTTTGTTGTTTTTGTTGTTGTTTATTTTTTGAGACAAGGGTCTCACTATGTAGCCCTAGCTGCCTTGGAACTCACTATGTAGACCATGCTGGCCTTAAACTCAGAGAACCTCCTGCCTTGGCCTCCTCCTTTTTTCTCTCCTTTGCCCTTCTCTGTCCTTCCTTCCTTCAAAACAAAGCCAGGGCAATGCTCTCTACAGTGTGTGGACATCAAAGCCTGGGACAACTGAGATATAGTTGAACTTTTTCAACGAGTCCTTGAAGAAGAAAAATGAGACTATGCCAGGTGTGGTGATGCATGCCTGTAATTCCAGCACGTAGAAGGTGGAGGCCGGCTGTATCGCCAGCTCAGGGCCAGGGTACAAAGTAAAACTGTCTTCAAACCAAACCAAACAACTAACCCCCCCGCAAAAAAAAAAAACCCAACAAAACTATACTAACTATAGATTAGAAATTTATAGATTTTTAAAAACTGGCTGCCTGGGCCAAAACTAGGTAGAGTGTTGGCATGTCAATCAAGGAAGGTAAGCGGTTCAGGGTGCCGGGGAAATGAGCTGGGGAGTGGTCGGAGAATATGAAGCCCAGAGCACTGTGCATGGCAAGGAGGCAGGTGCTGCTGCTACAAGAGCAGCACAGACGGCAGGGCAGAGAGATCCAGGACCAAGCAGAGCTCGGGAGCAGACAGACGGCTAGCAAACTGTACACACGCTCCATTCAAAAGTCTGAACAAAGAGGGATGGCAGGCTGGTGAGGAGAGGGACGATGGAGTCGAGGAACAGCTCTGAGAGGAGAAAGGGAACTGGGCACAGGCTAAGGGTAGTGCGAGAAGCCTGACAACAGGATAGGCCGGAAGAGGCAGGGAAGCAAGGCATTCACACAGGCTCGAAGAGCTGCCTAGACAAGGTCATACACACTGCTTGAGTTAGTTCCAAGAGGGCCTGGACTGGAGCTTGGACAGGATCTAGACAGCAATGTCCAGCATTCTTAAGCCATGTGCATGGCTTCCCATAACTCCTTCATCTGGCTCTCTTCAGAGAAGGCCTCACCACGCCTTGGGTACTGACAAAAGGGGTCAACTGAGGCAGAGGAAGCACAGTGCAATACCAGAGAGATCCCCAGTGATGGAGGAAGTGCCGAAGTAATAGCCCCGGGGGAGACGAACCCCAGGCATCTCAATGCAGTCCCTCCACTCGTGTTTGCCATCAATATCCATCATTATCTAAAATAAAGGAAAGATCTATCAGGTACAGGCCACAGGAGCAAAGGTAGTACATATCACCAACTGGTCCAAGACAGGACTCACCGTCAGATGCCTCTTGACATAGCGAATCACAAGGAAGGTGTCATAGCGGAGATTTCGGACAATGGCTGTGCAGCCCCCCAGCTCTGTGGGCCGCCCATCCCGCTCATGGTCATAACTGAGGGAGCCGTTGTTCACCATGGCTGAGATGTAGGGGAATACCCGCTGGGACACAGGGAGGGAAAAGCAGATAGTGAGGGAGAGCTCTTAGCAATGCTGCATGTCAGTGAGAGGAAATTAGCACCTCTGGATGAGCAAACCACCCTGCCTCATCTCAAGCATCCCTCCCCCCAGCACCCACATACAGATGATCACACAAGGGACATGGACTCAGGGAGCACTGAACTCCACACGATGTTAGTAATGCTCCTTGCCCAGACCTAGGGTAGACCTGAAGTGGCCCTGCAAGACTCTGGAGTTTGACTCTATTCCTCCCAGCAATCGCCATTTGGTACTTACATACTAGGAGTTTCCTTTTAACAGATAGACTACCTTTCTCCCCAGCTGCTGTTTGAAAAGGAAAATCATCTTCCAGGTCTCCACTTCAGCCCATCCCTCTGCCCAAGCAAAGTGTTTTGCACACAGCAGGTATTCTGAAAATGCCTGTTTGAGTGGGCAGGGAAACCTTTCCAGTCTGGATAGCTCCTTCCAGACTGTAATCCTACCAGTATATGATGCCAAATGAAATAGGACCCCAAAGCACTGCTGGAACAGGCTCTGGGTGGGCTTATCTAGCCACAACCACTTTCCTTAGTCAAGACTTTCAGCCCATCCACACATAACTTCCAAGAATGCCAATAGCAAGAGGGCAACAGCCCCCATATAGGAAAACTTAAACGTTTCCATGTTACCTACTCAGGTTTCCACTACTTAAGAGGTGCCTTCTCTCCTACAGAGCTGTAGAAGTAAATTCTTCCTCACAACCAATGAGCTAACCATTCCAGAATGATCCCAGTGCAAGTCAATGCAGAGGGGCAGGGTGATGGAAGGGGAGGGAACACAGGGCATGCTGCTCCTTGGACAAGCTCCACACTGTCCCAGTCAACATGCAAGGGGAAATGCAGTCAAGACCAGAGACTAGGAACTCCTGAGACAACAGCCACATGGATTCTAAGCAGCAAGAAATGTCAGATGGACACATGAGAATAAGGGATGACCATGGGGAGTCAAGAACCGGGTACCTGGACTCCTGGAGAATAGCGCCTCTTCTGGGCCTGAGAGGGTCCAGCAGGTTATTACAGAAACAAGATAGGACACAGAACACAGGAGACCAAGTCAGAAAGAGACAGCCTTGGAAGAGCTGTGACCCTGCTGTGGTGGATGAATTACCAACCTAAATCCCCAAACAGAATTTTAGGGTCCACAAAGGGCACTCAGCGAGTCCTTGAAGCTCTCACAGTATGTGCTAGGGTACAGGCAAGGTGTTGGCAACTTTGTGAGGCTGCCTGGTGCTACCATCAGATTCTCAAAGGAGCCTACTACACAGGCCTCTCTACCCCATGGGAGGACCTAGGGCTTTTAGCAGCTTTGTAAAACACCCATCTTGCACTGCCCAAACACAACTGGGTTATTTCTCCCAGAACACAGTATTTCTATAGCAATGGCAGGGGTGAGGGGTGAGAAGTGGGGAGGGGGGTGTATAAAAAAAAAAAAGACTAAACTCTTCTAAATTTGAGATGTCTTATACTGCTCAGGGTCTCAGGATACAGCTCTTGCCCAGAAGACAAAATTCCCACTATATGAGACCATGAAATTAACTCTAATCCAAAGGGATCATTTACTCTCTAATTGAGCCTCATGGACACACATTTCCAGAGGACCGCTGTCATCTAACCTACAACATGGGGGCAGGGTGACGCTCTGTGGGAGCGCAGCAGCCCAAGATTCGGAAGATCCCTAGGCTTGAGGGCACTTCAGCTTTGCCTCGGCAACTTCCCAGAGCTCTAAACTGCCAGCATTGAGAGAAACCCCCACAGGCTCAGCTCAGCCTGGTTTATAAGGCTGAGGGTGGGGGGCGGGGATCCCAAAGCATCCATTCCTCTCATCCTTAGTGAGCACCTATGGCAAGAGCCAGTACTGTTCGAAATGCTGGGGTCCAGAGGGTCCAGGCTGGACTGGTATCTGGTCTCAGAGCTAACCCAGAGAGGGAGAGACAGAGAGCAAGTAGATAAATAAAATGATTTCAGACAATAACGGCTATGATGAAAACTTTAAAAAAGGCAGTGTGATGGAGAAGGGAACTCTGTTCTGACGGGACCCAGGTGATTAGAGGGATCCGATGCGCGATCTGATGCATAAGAACAAGAGGTCGCATGTTGAGAACTCACAGAAGACAGGTACACGGGAAACCTAGCTAGTGAGGAGGAGGCTGGTGCGAGACAAGGCGCAGGCGGCGACAGCGTATCAGCCTCACGGATCAGGGTACTGGGGGGGGGGGCACGGCAGGCCCCAGAGCAGCTCCCCAGATGTTGTGAACCACAGGCAGAGCGTACACAGGACCCTGAGAGGCATGTAGTCCATCCATGGATGGTAAGGCACCATAAAGTTACTCTTGTGCAACTGTCATTTCGAGCAAGGTAATTGCCAGCATGTTATTAAGTAATTAACAGAAATGGGATTCTCAGAAAGCTTGTAACTTCAGTGAACAATTAAGGAAAGGAAGGGATTAAAAAATGCCCTAGGGTGCGCTGATGACCCCAAGATTTGCTCCATTTATCACCTCTAATCACAAGTTTAATTTAGAACTGTAGAATGCCTAGGACAGCACTCCTTAGCCAAGGGTGCCCAACTGTTCCCAAGGCTGGTGTGACATCCGATCATCCGGCAATAGGCAGGTGGTAAGCTGTGCCCGAGTCGACCTGGAGGAGCTTTTCATCTTTACACATCCGGGGGAACCCCAGTCAAAGGATGTCATAGCAGTCTGGAGTGGGGCACAGGGATTCACTCTTGGTTCTGTTTTTTTGAGACAGAGCTTTACATAGCCCTGGCTGGCATCAAATTCCCTGTACAGCCAAGGATGACTGAGTTTCTCCTCTCCTACCTGTACTTCCCAAATGCTGGGAATCAAGACTGTGCCACCACACCTAGCTTCTTGCAGTGGTGGGGGATCAAATCCAGGCCTTCCTGAATGCGATCGACACACTCTAACTGAGCCACATCCTCGGCCTCAGGAAGACCATGGCATGCAGTCAAAAGTAAGTACTGCACTAGATGGCACTGAGCCCCATGGCCCCAGAGCTACCATCTGTCTGCTTTAGCAACTCACACTGCCTTCAACTCTTAACCTCACACAGTAGTAAGCTGCTGAACGCCAGTTCATTTTCTGCTCCTAGTCAGTTTTCAAAGTGTTTCTTGCATAGCCACTGATTTCACATGGCAGTGGAGTGACGGTCCTACGGCTGGAACCAAACTGAAAAAAAACCACACCGGTCTAAGCAAGGTGGGAGTTTCACTCCTAATTTCAGAGTCACCAGAAACAAGGGATTCCCACCTGTGTCCAATGCACACTGTCTATAGCACAGGAAATGTTTCCAAACTTGGTTCTGTGGAGCTACTCACTGTTTTTAAAATGACCCTCTACTACTAGCTAATTTTTGTTTTGTTGCGTTTTGGTTTTTTCGAGACAGCGTTTCTCTGTGTAGTCCTGGCTTCCTGAACTTGCTCTGTGGACCAGGTTGACCTCGAACTCAGAGATCCGCCTGCCTCCGGAGTGTTGGGTTTAAAGGTGTGAGCCACCACCACCAGATTCTACTAGCTAATTTTACAGTATTCTCTCATTGAAAAGATACTCATGATTCAGCCCCGGACCCCTCCCATTCTCCGGAGTTCTCTCACTTTTCCTTTCTGATCGTTGGCGTTTTGCCTGCATGTGTGTCTGCGTGAGGGTGTCAGAAGCCCTGGAACTGGAGTTACAGACAGTTGTGAGCCACCATGTGGGTGCTAGGAATGGAACCCGGGTCCTCTGGAACAGCAGCCAGTGTTCTTAACTGCTGAGCCATCTCTCCAGTCCCTCGCTTTTCTTAATAAATCAGTTTCTTTCACTTTGCTTTAAAAAAAAAAGCTGCTTATAAGGGAGCTGGCATGTAGCTTAGATCTAGGTAGACTGCACAAGGCATTGGGGTGGACGCCTAGTCCCACATAAAACTAGGCACGGTGGTACATGCCTGTAAGTCCACAGTCATCCTTGGTTACATAGCAAACTCCAGGCCAGCATCAAGTATGTGAAACCCTGTTTCTCCCTACCATCTCCCCCAAAGGACACACATGAACTTTTGGACTTCTGGATTCGATGCTAAAATTCTACAGTTCAAAGCACATAGGTTGATCACCTAACAGAAAAGAGTACAGAGGACCTTTGGAAGCAGACAGCTGGGTCCTAACCATCTTACACTGCTTATAGCTGCATACCTCTGGGTGAGCTATGTGACCCTCACATCACTATGCTTACTGGAATCAGGGAGAATGGTGTGTATAGCTCACAGGACTAACCATGGGAAGAAGATGGGGTGGGGGCACCACTTGGCATCATGCCTGGCATTCAGGAGGAAGTCAATAAAAATCCAGTCACTTAATAGCTAAATTAATGAATTTTAGGTTAGATATTATTCAAAGCCAAACATTCATGATTGAGAGGAGTAATTTCCTTGGCTGGCACAGACCACCAAAATGTCCAGAAACATTTGGTCGGTTTTTTTTCCTTTTTTTACCTGCCACCAACTGTTAATATGTTCCTGGCACTCCACAGCTGAGATGTGAAGACAAGGGTGGGGAAAGGAAAGACAAGAGAAGGCGGCCACAGCAGCCACTGCCGGGACGTCTGCCAAATGTTCCCGAAGAATCCGGTCAGTGGATGAGGAACAGCAGCATTTACTGAGGGCCGAGTCTTCAGAACACTGTGTGCAGGGATGGCTTCACATGCTTTCACTTAATTCTCACTCCTAGGAGCCAGTACTAGGATCCTCATTTTTAAAATTGATTTATTTTGCAAGGAAAGGGACCACCTGTGTGCTGTGGTGCACTTTGAGGTTCGAGGACAACTTGAGGGAGCTGGCTCTCTCCTCTCACATGTGGGCCCTGGAGGTCAAACTCGCTTGGCGACAGCACCTTTAACAGCTGAGCCATCTCTGTGATCCACAGTATCCTCGTTTCACAAGTAAGAATTCTCATCCAAGAGAACAGTGGTATTCAGTAATGCCCTTAAGGTCTGAAACCAAGTAATTTGGATCCCAGAGCCCCAGCTCAATCACACTGCAATACTACTCTATCCATCAATATTTTTAAAGGAAGTCTCTCTCTGCCAAGTATAATGGATATCTATAATCCCAATATTCAGGAGGGAGAGGCAGGAGGATTGCTGCAATTCAAAGCCAGGCAAAGATACAAAGTAAGGCCCTGTGTAAAAAAAAAAAAAAAAAAAAAAAAAGTTTCAAATGTTCAATTTTTTTTTTAAAAAGAAAAGTCAGGTATGTAAATGGTACACTTATGTACCCTAAGCACAAAGACATACTGCAGAGTGGTTCCAGGTTAAAGACTAAGAGAGAGAGGCAGCGAGATGGCTCATTGGGGGAAGACACTTGACCCCACGTCTGACAACCAGAGTTTGATCCTTGGGACTCACAGGGTGGAAGGAGAGAGCCAACTCTAGCAAGCTGACCTCTGACCTTCACATGTATGCATCTACCACACATACAAAATAAGGGGTTTTTTTTGTTTTGTTTTGTTTTAGGAGCGATCTAACAGTCAGGCCTGAAGATTTGTAACAATGTGCTCATCATGTTTAACTCCCTGACTCTGATCACTAAGAGTAACAATAGCCCTTGTTTGTTTTGTTTTGTTTTGTTTTAGGAAAATCACAAGTATTTAGGGTTAAGGAGGCAATATGCAACAATTACTCTTAGCTAGTTGAAAAAAATAAAATGCACCAAGTGTGAGCAAGCGTGGGCAAGCAGAGGCACACAAAAGGCCACAGGCTGGGGGTAAAGTAGTTCATGACTATAATCCCAGCTACTCAGGGGGCTGAGACAGGACAGTACCTGGGACCAGAAGTTTGATACCAGTCTAGGTAGTATCAGAAGGGTATATTCTAGAACTCTCTAGTGGATTAACAATCTATAAATCTAAAACTTTTCTCAAAGATTAATCTGAATCTAGTATTTATACTCTTGGGCTCCCAGATTTTCACAATTATATTTTTAGACACTTTGCTACACGATGCAACATTTTTGTTTGTAAAAGGATGTCTGTGTAGATTTGTCTTTTTTTCCTGCTCTGGATTTTCTGTAGTAACAAAACAAACGGCTCTTCTACTGGATGCTGCTAGGAGCCAAGCTCCTCCCAAGGCGTGCACATAAGCCCTCAGACAGGAAATTCAGCATTCAATGCCACTTCTAGCTGCACCCATCCCTTTCCAAACTCGACACTGCGGTACTCTTTAGCAGGAACCCACACATAAGGAACATGGAGAAACTGAGCAGTGCCCATGACACTCAGAGCAGCAACAATCAGGCAAAGTCTCACCACATGACTCCATCAGCCCCAAATCCCCATTAACCTCCCACTAACTCAGCGACTCTCGTCTCCACTCTCTCAACTCCTCAAATAAAGAATATGGAAAAAGTGGTACTTTCAGGTCCCCTAGATGACACTTACATACTTGAACATCATCATGAGCTAGGAAACTGAAGGGAAAAAAAATGGAGTCACAGCTAAATTTTGTAACAAGAAAACTCTGGATGTTGCTGGCACACGCCTTTAATCCCAGCACTTGGGAGGCAGAGGCAGGTGGATCTCTGAGTTCGAGGCCAGCCTGGTCTACAGAGTGAGTTCCAGGACAACCAGGGCTACACAGAGAAACCCTGTCTCAAAAAACAGAAAGAAAGAAAAGAAAAAGAAAATAAAAAAAGAAAGAAAGAAAGAAGAAGATTTCCTGGGCCAAAAGTAAAAAAGACCAAATAGGATTCGTTTCATTGTCAAGATAAGGACTAAGGGAACACAAGGTGCACACACGTGTGTTTGTAGGCCTGTGGTGTATGTGTGGGGAGGGGAGGCAGTGTTAGGTACTTAGAACGTGTCTTTAAGACACTGGTGTCAATTTTCTTCCAGTTAAAAGGAGGAACAACAAATACATATATGTGTATATACAGTTCTATAGTTATATGGGAAGTGTCTCAAACACACTTCCAAGCTAGCTTAGTCGGGAGAGCCTGGAGAGCTGTTCATTTCACCGCCCAGCCAGCTGCTTCTACCTCCCGTGGGTGGGGCTCAAACATGTCACAGACCAGAATGAGGGCCAAGCCTGCCAACGGCTGTACTTCTGTTCTTCCAGGAAGTCTCTTGCCACTAGACTCCGATTTCAACTGAATGAAGACATCTGTGCTCCAAGGGTGCTACCAAGTTCCCCACAGTGCTCACCAACATCTGGGTTCACATGGGAAACATGTTCATCAGTGGACAGGCTGCAGACCAAAAGGTGCCAAAAGGATCTTTCAACCATTTCTACATCAACAGCAACACTGAGACATAATCCATATACCACTCATCCACCCAAAGTGGGTTTTGGTATGTGCTAAGTTAGGGTGATGCTTATCATAATTTCTGAACATTTTTATAACTCCATAACTTCGTACCCACTGGTAGTCACTGTCCCCCTCCCAACCTGACAGCCCCAGCCCTGACAACCACTCATCTACTTTGTCTCTATGGATCTGATCATAGAGATCATAGGGATGGTCTCACACAATAAGCAGGACTCTTGTGACTGGCTTCTCTCTTGTAACCAAGTCACCCATATTGAAACCCACAGCAATACTTATGTTCTCGCTGAGGATTTCAGCTAATAAACATCTGAGGTGTATCTGTTTTGGCTGCTATGAACATCTGTGGACAAGCTTTTTCGTGGATGCTTTTATTTCTCTTGGCTATACATATGCAAGTGGATTCACGGGATAAGAGAATCTCTATCTTCAGCCATCTGAAGAAATGTCTGTTTTCCAACTCTATCATTTTACACGTCCACAAGCAGTATACGTGGGTTCCAAATGGCATCACATCCTTTCAACATGTACATCTCTTCACTTGCATTCTAGTGGTTGAGGTTTTCATCTGTGTCTCCAAAAGTTAATCACGTAGAACATCTTTTCATGTTTAGTGGCCATTTATTTATCTCCTTCAGATAAATATCTATTCAGACCCTTTGCCTATTATTTTATTGGCTTGTTTTTAAGTTATTTATATGATAATTCTCTATATATTCTAGAAATGGGTTAGTACAATTTACACGTATTTCTCCCACCCTACAGGTGATTTCACTTTCTTGGTGTGCTCTCAGTGCTGGGGCCTGAATCCAGGGCCTTGTACATGAGACAAATAGCTCTGACACCAGCCCTCCTCCTGATAGTGTGCTTTGAAGCACATAAATTATTACCTTAAAAAATTAACTTTAGGCCAGGCGGTGGTGGCACACGCCTTTAATCCCAGCAGAGCCAGGCGGATCTCTATGAGTTTGAGGCCAGCCTGGTCTACAGAGCAAGATCCAGGACAGGCACCAAAACTATTCTGTCTCGAAAACAAACAAACAAAAAAATTTTTAATTTTAAATTTATTTTATGTGTCTGAGTGTCTTTCCTGCATGCCTGTCTGTGCACCATATGTATGCCAGCAGAGGTCAGAAGAGGGCATGGGATCCACATAACTAGAGTTATAGATGGCTGTGAGCCACCTTGTGGGTACTGGAAACTGAACCCAGGCCCTTTGCAGGAGGACCTGCTGCTCTTAACTGCTGAGCCATCTCTCCAGTCCCAAGTTACTACTTTTGATGGAGCCCAGTTTGCCTGGGCTTCCTTTTGTCATTTCTGCTTTTCTTACCATACCTAAGAAGACAAAATCATGGAAGTGGAGTTCTTGGAGTCAGATCTATGACACCAACAAGCTTTACAAACTTTCTTCTGCACTTCAGTTTCTTACCCACAAAACAGAGATGGTACTAACTGTAACAAAGAGTCATTACAAGGAAATAATACATGTGGAACAATGCCTGGCACCCTTGCACAGAAGAGTAAACCACACCATTGACAGAACATATTTGATTTCATCCTCCGAGACATGGAAAAGAAGACACTTTTCTACATTCTCTGGACTGAATAGAAGCTCAAAGAACTGAAATCACACATATGAAATTACCTAATATCTCTTCTCTCAAGAAAGAACTCAATGGACAGGAAGACAACGCATGGGTGGAGGGAAAGCGTAGAATTAAAGGAAAGCCTCAGAATGGGTAGAGCCTACAATAGCTGCTGCCCTGAACAAGACAGCTTCTCTGTTTAGTCATTGCTAAAGAGGGATCACACTGTGATTGTTTCAATGCTGACCAACCACTTAGGCATACAGTCTCAGTGTGGCTGATGTGCCTAAGAGGGAGGAGAATGAACAGTCAAGAAGGCAGCTCCCAAAATGTGTAACATAACAAGGCTGCTGGCAGCTTTCTTTCTAGCCTCTATTTGATGTTCTGTATTTCCTTATCCTCCCTGTCCTTCTTATACCCCTCAGAGTGCCTTAATATATGCTCTCCCTCATCCTCAAACACTGGCTCCTTATCCTGCAGACCTCAGTGTAAATGATATCTCCTGGAGGAGGGCTTTGTAGCCACCACTACGGCCACATCATGATTAGATGAGTCTGCTGTGTCTTCTCAAAGTGCCCCGAAGTCTCCACCAATCTCCACACTTCAGAGCACAGAGACTATTCTGGTCTTATGAATTCCCAGACCCTGGCATCTAGCAAGGGTGTGATGTACCTGGAACAAAGAGGAGCCCAGAGGAAACATGGAAACACAACTCTAACTGACCCACAACAGGTTACTCACCTAACATAGGTCTCACTTTCCAGCGCCTCTAAAGTGAACAATGGGAAATTCTGACTGTTACACCTGAGTGTGGCATGTATAGTGGTCACATTTTAAACTTTTCCTGATAAACCCTTGGGGGAAAATAAGTGATCGCCATCTCCATTACCAACTCTGCCTTCTGTAGGGCACCCAGTAACAACTTGCCATTTTTCTACCATCTGATGGCAATGCCACAGGAGAGAGAGAATATAGCCCTGTGCCAGTTAAGGAAGTGCTAAAGAACCCTCGGGGATAGTCAATAAGCTCTGTGATGTCTAGACATTGGGTTCCAACAGGATGTTAGATTTGAGGCAGGTGTAGTGGCCCTATTTATAATCCCAGGACTCAGAAGGCTGAGGATGAAGATTATGATTAGTTCAAGGTCAGCCTGGGCTACATAGTGAGACCTTATTATTATAAATAAATGGTGTGGTTTCACCAACTTCTTTTTTCTTACACCCTTCCTTGTAAGTGACAGGACCTGCCTCAAAAGAAGCTAAAGATGCTGGACAGGGCAAGTGGCCAAAGAGAGTACACATTAATGGTCAAAGTCCCAGGCACTCCTCTTTCCCCTTGCTCTGGCCCTACCTAACCTAGGAGCCAAGACACCGCCAGTCACATGTGCTCCATTCCAGGGGCTACCTTATGGAAAGGAGTGAGACCATTGCAGGCACTATAGAAAAAGCACCCAGTGTGACATTATTCCTGAAGGACTGCTGGGATCACAAACAGTCCTCTCCAGGAAAAAAACAACAACAAAAATGTCAAGGACATTAACTTCGAAGGTCAACAGATGTGGCCTCACTGTCTCTCCCGTCTCTTCCTGCACACTGCCCCTGAGGGAAAGAACTGTGAGATAGATCAGTGTGGCTGCCCTAAGCTCTGACACTCGCCATTACCTCTTGCTGCTTCTCCTCATTGGGATAGGTGTCTACAAACACTCCCAGCCCCACAAATTTGTCCATGTTTCCAAACACAGGCCCTAGAGAGAGAGAAGAGATGATGAACAATGACATAAAGCCAGGAGTTGACAAAGGGCTAACATCTTATATGGCAGAGGAAATGGTGATATTCAAATGACCCAAGCATTTCCTACGATGAGCACACACACACACACAAAGCACCCAGCAAAGTGCATGACCCACAGCTGGGCCCACTAAACAGCTCAAGTTGTTTGTTGCTGAAGGCAGGAAAAGAGGGAAGGCCACTGCAACCTTGTTTGGTACTACAGTAGCTCCTGATCCAAACTGGTTGCTAAGACACTCCTACCTACAGAATTCTGCTTCACAAACACCCGGTGAAGATTATGCCCCCAAGAGAGAACTGAATTCCCAAGTTCTATTTCTCGCTGCAAGAGATCAGGTCAAATCAGGTTCAGCCTGCCATCCACTTGGAGCACTGACTCCAACAACAGCAAGGAAAACAAAATTCTTCTCTTAACTCAAGTGCTGAGATTGTTGAATGTGGATGTCCAGAAGAAACCAGCTCACTGGCCTCCAGTGTTCACGAGAGTCAGTGCACTCAGCCAGCCAATGGCTAGGCTTCACAGGGAAACACACAAGAAACCAACAAGCAGGAAATCATCGCAGGATGAGCCAAGTTTAGACTGCTTAGGATTCAAAACCCCATTTTAGAGACTCAGTGGGCTAATGCTCATTTACAGACAGGAAAAGAGAGAGAAAACTAGAAGGGCCCTTCTCAAAAAGAGGTCAGAGGCCTGACACACCCATGCAGAAGCAACCCAGGGTCCCTAATACCTGGCTGCATCCGATCCTTTGTGTACCAGATTGCCAGGCCATCTCCGTGCAGATTCTTCTTGCCTTGTCCATGGATCTTGAAGTGCACCTGCAGTTCCCAGTCTTTCAGGAAACATGGCTAACATGAGGAAGACAGAGGTGTAAGGGAGGAGCGTGAAATCTGAAACCCATTAGCCCTCAGCAGCAATCTATGGAAAGCAGCTTTGGTAACGAGGCAAAGTTAAAATGATATCTAAGACTTTGGAAGTACTCCTGCCATAAAACTAAACAGACTGAGCCATTCAACTGTTTAAGGTACTGTATATAAAAGGTTAAGTAAACCATCTGATTATCCTCACATCTTCCAGCAGAAACAGGATAGTACATGCAAGCTGGAAAAAGCATGTTAGTCTCCCATGATCGACATCTACCCAGCAGCGCATCTCAGTCGACTGGGTAAAGAGGGTTGACTTAATACTTGCTTGCAACTGAAGCTTATTCCTCTGACAGAAGGTTTCTAAAAAGCTGGGATTCAAAGAAAGGTCAAAGCCTCATTCATTTAAAAAAAAAAAGAGTATGAAAAGCTAAGAGGTTTCCGGGGTAATTAGCAGATGCTATGAAGAACTCTAATTAGCTAAAGCTGGCACTTGGCCAAGCTGAGGGGCAAGCTTGAGTTCCCAAGAGAACAAATAGTAAGCAACAATCCCCAAAACCTTTGTGCCCATGGCCAGGAAGCATAAGTGTGCCAGAGGCAAATGCCATCCCCTTCCACTGGGACAGCCTCTTGGGGGTGGAGGGACACTAATGAGATGGGTGTTACTCAGACTTCTGTCCAGTTTTGGAATTGTGTATCAAAACCTTATAAAAACAGAGAAACGGTGAGTGGCTGGCTAAGTGTTCAGCACAGTTAGTGTTTTCAGGAGGAACACAGTGAGTACAGTATTTAGTTAGGGGAGGCTCTAGTGAAAATCTGTGAAGAAAGAAGGGAAGGGTTCAGCCGGGTTTGGCCAGGTTCAGCCAAAGGCTTTCCAAAAGCCTGTTCTGGGCCTTGAGCAAAACATTGCTTGATCATTTTCAGTTTTTTGTTTGTTTGTTTTTAATTCCTGGGACATCATCCAAAAGAATTAGCATTAGGAATACAGAGTCAAAATGAAAAGAGGTTGGACACTTTTTCACAGTAGGGAGCCCTGATATCTCCAATAGTCTGCCCTATTCTGTCTTTTCATTTTGGGTTATCTCTCGGCTCTTTCATTTAGCTTTCAGGGCAAGAAAGACTTCAGTGGCAGAAAGCTGTCCTGCAGCCATAGGCAGTACGATAACCCTGGGAAGAAGGCAAGGCAGAGAATAGTCAGGAGGTATTTGCCACTAATTCTTGACCTTGGGTATCATAATACTATATAGTTTTGTTTAACAGTGGTTCTGAAACTTTGCTGCATGTTTGAAAACCCCAATGACCTAGCCAGTAGTGTGGCTCATGCCTTTAATTCCAATACTCGGAAGGCAGAGGCAGGCGGATCTCTGAGTTCAAGGCCAGCCTGGTCTCCAGCGATTTCCAGGACAGAAAGGGATATACAGAGAAACCTTGGGGGAGGGGGAGACCCAATGACCAAATTGCAACCTATTCCAATTAAATCTGGGATGGGATCCAGGCATAAACTCCAGTGGACAGCCAAATTTGAGAACCACTTGCACAAACTATGTATCCTACTCAAATAGTTCAAAAATAATTCCTTGGTTTCATTCTGTTGAGAATATAGGTATCAGAGAATCTTATAGATTAAGGCATTAATCCTTGTACATC